>CAJQZM010029121.1:0-22953 GCA_907164665.1 Colias nastes | reverse complement strand
ATAAACGTGTAATATTTAAAACTGTTTTTTTAATCCAACTTCCTTCTAATTGGTTGTTTGATTATTTTCTTCATTTTAATTATCTTTTCTTTTTATAATACTATTATAGTAGGTAAAATATCAACCGATTTGAATACCACAAGGAAACAGTCTAACCAAAGAAAGCACGATGTTTTGCCGATGAAGGAAGCCATTGTTCTGTTCCTCTTACAGTCTGTTATTGTGATTGCAAACAAACGATTGCACACCGATTGTGTACTAATTATAATATTTATTACTCTGACTACTAACTGCATATTCTTTGCTTATAAACTTTAAACCCACATTACAAAAAAAAGCGTAAGTGTCGAGCAAACGAGCCAGAAGTGAAACTTCTTTGGCTTCAAAGATGCCAAAATCATCGCCTTACTCCATGACGTGACGGTATTGCCAAGACGCGACCTTGAAAATTTACTCTGAACGCGTCTAAAGAAGTTTCACTTCAAAAATTGCTGTTTTGATGGTTTTTCTTTATATTAGTAAGAGGACTGGTCACCTTGATCTCTACGCCTATGCATTGTATGTAAATGATAAAGAAACGTTGTATTTATTTCCATAATAACATGTTCTTTCAAGTGAAAGTTTTCTCAGAATCGATTCGTCTATTTCAGAGGTTACCGCAGATAGATACAAATTTTAATCGTTCTAACAACAACGAGAATTTAACATTGCTTTTTTAAATTATAAATGGGGAGGTAGTGACTAGTGATGTTTTATAAACATTGCAATAAATGTAAGTAGGTACTAACTCTATCCTGGGCGCTGTTTCATCTATTTTCAAATAAATAACATCCAGGCCTCAAGAACAATTAGTGTCAATAAAACCATAGCATTACCGCATGCATGTAGAGCTCGTCACAGTAATAATAATCAAGGTAATCGTGCTTATCGTGTTTTCAATGTTTACTGTACTAATACACCAATAGGAGTAGGTCGGTACGAAGCAATGCAATGCAGAAACAGTATATATTTTACAAGAGTTCAGGCTGATAGAAGTGTTACAATTTTTTAAGAAACAGTATGTTTTTTTTTTAACGTGAGGAAATTCTTCATGAATACCGGCTGCTTCGGGGGCAGCAGCACGGTTATGTCAGACTTCTACTGACTAAAACCTCACGGTGGCCTACTTCCGCGCAAGTAAAGAGGGGATCCCGGGATCTACGGTGGGAACGCTCACGGTACCCCTCGCGCGCCTGCCATTGGCAATCCACTCGTATGTAGTCGCGGACTACCCTACGCGCATGCCTAGCACTACGACAGACTGCAGCCACAACAGTCTATCGCCCTCCTCGCGTTGATGATGTTTGTGCCTAGAGATAGTTAATCAAGAGGCTCTAAGGAGACTCTTGGCCTCCTAAAGGTAATAATTAAGCCGCTAGAGAGTGACAAATGTTCATTTTTCCGTGCAAATTATTTCATTTCTTGACAATAACATTGTACGCGGGCGAAGCCGCGTGCGGAAGTTAACTTATAATCCATACACAACCATCGCAAGTATGCTAATAAAATATATCCTGCTAAGTGCATCATCCGTCGTAATATTCAAACACTACGTCACAAGGGAAATGCCACATACGTAACAACCTGTACCACAGCCTGTACATTTTTTATGATTCATTCATTTCTCCTGAAGATTCAGATGAATGAGACGCAGCATCTCACAATTTTATACTGTATTACAAACAGTTAAGATTCCTTTTCCCATACACGCTTTTTACGTGCGGTCAGTCAAGCGTGAATCACGCCGATTGCTTATAATTTTTCTAGGTCAAAGTACATGCTAACGAAATCCGCATTCAATGGCATGACTACAAATATAAAAAAAAAATAAAATAAAATGTTGCCTACATTTTAATTTTAAGCGTAGGTAATAGTAAGTACTGGTATCGATTACCATTTAATTATTATTAAGGTGATATTGCTGATCATCAATATCATATTTCTAAATGTATTAATAGTAATTATTGATTGATACCTAATAATCCATACTTAATATTATAAATGCGAAAGTAACTCTGTCTGTCTGTCTGTTACTCAATCACGCCTTAACTACTGAACCAATTTGCATGAAATTTGGTATAGAGATATTTTGATACCCGAGAAAGGACATAGGATAGGTTTTATCCCGGAAAACCCACGGGAACGGGAACTATGCGGGTTTTTCTTTGACTGCGCGGGCGATGCCGCGGGTGGAAAGCTAGTTAAAATATATAGTTGACAAAAACTTACATTGACATTATGATTGACACATGATAATTGGCATACATTTATCATAATATAATATACTAGCTTTCCGCCCGCGGCTTCGCCCGCTTTGTCTAAAACATAATAAATTATATACTAAAACCTTCCTCTTGAATCACTCTATCTATTAAAAAAAACCGCATCAAAATCCGTTGCGTAGTTTTAAAGATTTAAGCATACATAGGGACATAGGGACATAGGGACAGAGAAAGCGACTTTGTTTTATACTATGTATGAGGGGATGTGTGCTTCCGTGATATTTGCTGGAAGCAAATCTGATCCTTTTTCTGTCAACAGGGGTGTACGTCAAGGATGTGTGTTGGCCCCTACCCTTTTTGGAATTTTCTTTTCAGTGTTGTTCAGGATTGCTTTTGGAGATGAGACGAATGGTATTAGTGTTGCCCAAATTCAGTCTTGGTCTTGCAGTCTTGGTCTTGTTCTTGCGTTTTTGCAAGACCAAGACCAAGAACAAGACCGCGTATTTTTAGCAAGACCAAGACCAAGACTGACCGTGCAAGACTTGAGCAAGAACAAGACATAGCCTGCAAGACTCTTGCGTCTTGCAGCTAGGACTTAGCGCTATTTCACTGAGTAGTTAGGTGTAACAGTTCGGTGTATAGGTAGGTACGCTTAGGAATTCTATGAGACGCAAATACTGTATCAAAGAATATGAAAAACTGGACCTATGCGCATTACGACTAATACCATAAACATAGCGAATAAAAAAATATCTATTAAAATCAAACTGAGTGCATGCATAGTTATGTTTTAACCATCGGCACTTTGATAATGCGGCATCAAAGGTTTGTACTTACTTCTCAAAGAAATTTGCCGCTTTTCGGAAGTACATGGTTATGATACACGCGCCGGCGGCTTCTTTTGAAATCTAAAACAATCGTTGCCGCCACGCCGAAATCATAACATTTGACACTATTTGATTGCCGCCATAGGGCGTAGGTATACTCATGCAAAATAATTTCGAATTTTTTTAAGAGTACCTACAGGTGTTCCAAAGAATAAATAAGTTTCAGAGTGCTTAGAATGAAAATGAATACATTATACTGATCACGCAAGTATCTTTACTATGGCTATGTTAATTCAAGCTCACAATGTTCCAATTCTAATACGTTTTTCTAAGATTTAAATTTTAAAGTAAACTTTAATAAATAGTAATAGACTAATAGGTAATTGCAAGACTTGCAAGACTCTTGCTGCAAGACCAAGACCAAGACCAAGACTGGGAGCGCAAGACCAAGACCAAGACCAAGACCAGGTGTATTGGCGCAAGACCAAGACCAAGACTGGCTAAGTCTCGTCTTGTTCTTGCATTTGGGCAACACTACTCGGAATATTTAAATTTATTCAATTGAATCTGCAATTAACAGATCAATTATATTCCAGTGTTTTCAAGTGAAATAAAAGCTGAGTTCGTTAAATTGATCGTTTAACTTTCCGTTATAAAACGAGAAGACAAACACACGAACAAGCAAACTCGAATGGTTTAGAGGTGCTGACAGCGCTATATAAGTTGTGGGAAGCGGCGGTAATGATCTCTCTATATAAATATCGTATAGAGTATTTTGGAACATGTTCAATTATTAAGCAGTGGCTTGAATATAGACTGAGCAAACAAACAATGTCTTTCTGTCATTGTCAATGTTTTTCTCATATAAAAACCTCATAGCATGTACATCGTTTTCTCAATACACAAAAAGTTACAGGATTGTTGGAGAGCGATATGCTTTTGCTACAACGGCGTATAAAACATATTGTCAAATATCTATACTAATATTATAAAGCTGAAGAGTTTGTTTATTTGTTTGAACGCACTAATCTCGGGAACTACTGGTCCGATTTGAAAAATCCTTTCGATGTTCGATATCCCATTCATCGAGGAAGGCTATACATATCTCATCACGCTAAGACCAATAGGAGCGGAGCTACGCGGGTGAAAACGCGGAGCGCAGCTAGTAATTAATATGTCTGAAATAAATTCAAATTTCAGTAAACCTAAAATGTACTCGTAATTAATTAGTTAATTAGGTTAATAAAATAACAAATAATCAGACAAAACGAATGTAAATAGTACATTTAATAGAACTACGAGATAAATGAATATATGTAATTTTCAAAACCAGAGTTGTTAAGAAGAACCTCCTATGTATGTAACATACTTTTCAATGTTTATTCCAATAAAATAACCTCACTTACTTACTTAAAATAAATAATATCGTCACAGAAAACACTCGCTTTTAACTTAACCCACAACTTATGTTATTTTAACTAAGCAAGTTAGGCTTTCGTTTGATTTGTTAGCGCCCTTTCGTTCGATTCCCGATTGAGGTAATTTCGATCCCTTTAGCACAGGATTGCTTGCTTGCAAGTGTAGCCGGGTTTTGATGCCTGGCTTTTTCTTTTGTAAAGGTTTTTCTGTTAACGAGGTGACTTTTAATATTGTGTGTATTTCTTTTTTTTTGTTGTGTGACTGATTTTGTATTATTTTAAGTATGTGCGCAGAAAAAGAGCAAATGTTATTTAGAAAAACGCAGGCGTTAGAAAATAGTTTAACACGTTCACTGCGGCATGTCCAGTATCGGGCCATCAGCGACTACACCACAGTGCGGCGCCCAAAATCGCAGTTTTCACCGTGGTGCGGCGAGGTTTTTTATATGTTAATCAATGACTAGAAAAGAGACAAATATATTTTTGTGATCACAGTTTGAGGTAGGACTCAATTTCGTTTAAAAATCGTATGGCAAAATATTGGACACACGCATAGAAAAGAAACCGTTTCTTTTGTGTGCGGCATGTCAAATATTTTGCCATGGACAAGCACCTCATGCCGCACTGTACTGCGAGCGCGCCGCGTGTCAGTCTCGCATAGTGATGCACCAGGACCCCACGCGTCGTTATCAAATTTTTAAATGACAATGATACCATAAAGGCTTTAGTTTTTTTACTTTCTTTTATTTCGTAGCATAAATGCAAAAAATATGTGATGACAGTTGTGAAAATAATATAAAACATTAAAACAAAAGTTACTTAACAAATTAAAACAAAAGTTACTGAAAAATTTCCTGATAGTACTCTATCAAGTACCTTGTTTTATAAGTGTTTTTTTTTGTATCGACGATCTCGTTATCTGTTAACAAACAGACTGAAATATACAAAATTGATTTATATCGATATCGATGTTTTGTTTTACAGTGTTTCCCATCGCTATTACTGTAAACATGCCGTATCAACGCAGTGCGGGATGGCAAATAATTTTTCACAAAATCAGGGGTTTACATTTTCCCTCATATCTTTTAAACTATTAGGTCAAACTAAAAGCTATTTATGCGGTATATACTAGACTATATATACTATTATCTGAAAAAAAAATTTTTGAAATATCTTGAAATTTCATGAAATTATTAACCTTCAAAGTCAGAAGGTGCGATGTGATAAAAATGGCTCATGACGCACAGTGGTGAACTTGCCGATGTGAAGTATGGAAGACATGCCGCAACAACGGTAAGTTTGGCATTTTAGGTGCCGCAGTGAACGTGTTAAAACTTATACATATTATATCAATGTGATTGGTATTAAACCGCTTTAATTAAAAATAAATAAATAATACTCAGATTTAACAATTATTGCTAGAGACCTTTATATTTACCGAGTAGCATACGTGTCAGAAGTGAAACTTCTTTGGCAAGATTCAAAGATACCAAAATCGTCGCCTTACTCCATGATGTGACGGTATGGCCATGACGCGACCTTGAAATTTTACTCTCAACGCGCCTAAATAAGTTTCACTTCAAAACACGTTAAAGACTCAAAATTAGTTAAAAATAATAATTAATAAAATTATAATGAATCAGCTAATAATAGTGCGGTGAGCAAAATGAGAATCTATTGAAAGCTGAACTAATCCGAGGTTAAGCTATATTCCATTGCCTGCTTTAATCATACTTTAATTTAAATTATAACGCTTTAACGCATAATCCTGTTTCAGATTTATTGGTTTATCGTTTTGATACAGGTAGCGTTGTTAATAATGATTTTGGATGATAATAACACAGATACTATAATACTATACTTGTAATAATACTGTATTACTGCTATTATTGTAAGGATTTTATTTCAGTTATGTATATTGATAACTAGCTTTCCACCCGCGGCTTCGCCAGCGTTTCAAAACCCGCATAGTTCCCGTTACCGTGGGATTTCCATCATAAAACCTATCCTATGTGTTAATCCAAGTTACCCTCTATATGTGTGATAAATTTCATTGTAATCGGTTCAGTAGTATTTGCGTGAAAGAGTAACAAACATACAAATACACATCCATCCATTCTCACAAACTTTCGCATGTATAATATTAGTAGGATAGGATGGAACGGAAGTAAATATACCCGCATTGGGATGTGGATATAACACATTGAGATATACATATGGAGACGACACCGCCTACATCACTTATGTTCCGCTCAACATACGCCGCATGGCGTAACTGCACGCTCATTTTTTATTTGTTTTAAAGTGAAACGCATCAAATATGCCTTCGTGTGTGTTACGATATTGCACAAATAATACAAATAATACGGAAAAGTGCAAAGGAATAACTTTCATCGGTAAGTACCTAAGTAGATAATAATTTTTAAAACTAATGGCGCACAGATTTTGTTAGTGGTGTCTCCTCCATAGTAATATTATCTCAATGATATAACATAACATTTTCAATCTATTCATTCTTGAAATAGTAATATTCTTGTCGATAACTAACATTATATTACAGGATATTAGTACCAATAAATTCATATCATCGGTAATTTGACTAGAATTTATTAAATTGATCAAAATTTTCATTATGACGTAATATTTCCTTTTCAATACACCCGCAAATCATAGGTGATTAATTTCAACAATTACGTATGCGAATTAGACCTTTATTATGTATGTGTTAAATGCTAAATTCGCGTGATGTGATTAGGTTTAACAAACCCGGTGCGGGTTTGGTTATACGGATCATTAATTGAATCCTATTTTCGATAATGCACGCTAAAATTTACTAATGCTGTATAGATATTTTTGATTTGAATAGCAGAAATTTTCTATTCAATAATAATTTTCTATTTTACTTACATTATAATGATGCGATTGCATTAAATTCAAGATATTGTTTTCAATATAAATAAAAAAAGTTTGAAATATGTATAAATACACAAAGTAAGTTAAAAAATTAAAAGCGTACGTCCTCAAAACTTAGACAAATACGCAAACATAAACTAGTGTATAAAGCTATCAATAACATAATTCATGTAATAAGTACCAATACGAAATTAATTGTAATCACGTGAAATATGACAACCGACCGCGAAAGATAAATGGAACCGCGACAAACATTAGGTACCTTTATATCTTTGTTAACCGACTGTGCAAATGGGGATCACCAATCAATATAATATTATCTATACTAATATTATAAAGCTGAAGAGTTTGTTTGTTTGTACGCGCTAATCTCAGGAACGACTGGTGCGATTTGACAAATTCTTTCGGTGTTAGATAGCCCGTTTATTGGGGAAGGCTATAGGGTATATATTATAATCACGCTAAGACCAACAGGAGCGGAGCCACGCGGGTGAAACCGCAGGGCGCAGCTAGTAATAATTAATACAACTATTATATTACTGAATGACTGACTGACTGACGGACAACGCAGAAGTAACTAATACGCGTATCCTCCACAACCTCATCCTCATCCTTAAAACAAAGGACATTTTTTAATTCGTGGTTTTTCCTTATTTTATTTTATTAAATTTGGAGCACAATAACTGGCCTACGAAGTAAAGTTTACCACTAGTTTGAAGGTAAATAAATTTTTATTTCATTTTATTTCTTAAAAGATAGTTATAAGCTAGGGCTTATAACTATCATGGCATTTGTCTCGCTACACTTGCCTAAAAATTATTTGTCCCGGACCGTAACCCACATAAAATATTATAAACATCAGTAGTGATTGTCCCTGTGGCCAGTCAGTCAGAAATACATTATCATAATACCTCTAGACAATTTCCTAACTAACTGGATTAAAACTCGACAATAATAATACGAAATTCGTCCCTTTTCCTAATAGAAAAGTAATTATAAAGGTCGGAGTGAAATAAATTGATGTTTAAAACCATTTAAAACGTTTCAATCAACTTAAATTCAATTATCCGGTACGTTTCCGGGCCAATACGACGTTTTGACCGGGATATAATTAGAGTTTTGGTACAATGTGCCTTATCTTAAGTTCTCTTCAGTTATGTACGCCTGGTACAAATATGCGATCAATCTGTATTTATATGTACACTAATATAATCTTTATTTACACATACTAAGTAATGATTTAATTTTTGTTGATTTATATGTACACTAATATAATCTTTAATTACTCTAAGGGCTGATTTTTCAATCCCGAGATAAACAGTCTAATAACTACCCCTCGAATAGATTTATTCAATTGTTTATCTAACTCATAACGGCTCGCCTATTTTTCAATCGTGATTTATTTGATGAATAACTATCTGACCAAATATTTCCATATTGGCAGCTCTGCTCTCGGAGTGGCGAAACAAACATATTAAATTAGTCAGGTTAGAGCGGGATAGAGTCAACTCTTGCAATTTGTCAACAACCGTCATAACGACTCACGTCAGGAGTGCATTTTAAGTTTGTCTTGTATTGCTCTTGTGTTGTATGATTGTTGATTGTTGTTTCGATTCGAGTGAAGAGTTTTGGTTAAATTTGTGTTTCAATTTATATATTTTACGATGGAAACGGCATAAAGGCAGCGTCCGGCAAATTTTCAATGGCATGGTCATCAGTACTATCAAAAACATCAATTTCAATATGATTTTAATTGATAATAATTATATAGAAAGAGGCTTTATTGTAATAATTCTACGCTCTATGTTATTACAAACGAAAATATCCCAAATTTGACGCGTCAGTTGTCAACTCAAACGCCTAATCGTCGAATAGCGCGCTATCTGGCCGTTGGAGCGGCAAATAGATTTATTCCTCAAATAACGTAGTTATTCGATAGATAAGTCCTATTCGTCTATTGAAAAATTGAATATTTTGTTAACTGAAGAATAAAGTCTATCAAGCTGTTTATCTGGGCATTGAAAAATCGGCCCTAAATTAAGGAATGATTTAATTTTTGTTGAATTTTTGTATGTAAGTATTTGATCCGCGAATTAATTAGAGTTTTGTTACAATGTTCCTTATCTTAAGTTATAGCTCTTGAATGTTATGTACGCCTGATACAATGCCTCCGGTTACATGTACAGTAATATTATCTTTATTTACATACTAGTTTTTCGCCCGCGGCTTCGCCCGCATTTTCAAAGAAAAACCCGCATAGTTCCCGGTCCCGTGGGATTTTCGGGATAAAACCTATCCTATGTTTTAATCCAAGTTACCCTCTATATGTGTGCTAAATTTCATTGTAATCGGTTCAGTAGTATTTGCGTGAAAGAGTAACAAACACACACATACACATCCTCACAAACTTTCGCATTTATAATATTATTAGGATTAAACAAAGGAAGAGTTGATTTTTGTAAATCTGTAATGAGTAAATTCAAATTTATTTTAGCTACAACATTCCTGAAAAAGGCTTGTATATTTTTTAGTTATTATTTAGTTCACCTTTTATAGTACTACTTTTGAAATGTTATTAGAATCAATGTATGGATATATTTTTAAAGCAAGAAAAAAACTTGCTCTAACATAAAAATTAACTTCATTTCCAGACACAAAATCAATCATAAATGCGCCGTGAAACAAAGTTAGAATTTCTAAGAAAAAGCACTATTTATTGTAGACCAAGGTAAAAGTAGTATGGAGATCTCGAATATATCAAGCTGTATACAACTATAATAAAATTAAATAAAAACTTAACTATAAGCTCTTTTTTTAATAATAGATAAAAAGTAACTTGAAAAACAAAAGGCGTAATCAGAATAACGCATAAATAATTATTTTTTAACTAAAAACTCAATTCACATACGTAGCATTGTCCTACTTCGAACGCTGCTAAACAAAATTAAAGCACATGAAATATTACCTTACCACGTACGAAATAAAGTTCAATCTTCTTTATTGCATTACAGTACCGTGGAAATTAATACACATTTTCTTGTAAACACCGAATAGGTAATATTTTTGAATTTTATTATGAGCCAATTAAGTGTTTGTAATAGACGCGAACACGCGAAAATTCAATTCGAATTTTTCAAAACAATACCAGCATTGAAAATAGGACTGTATAACAATGTCTTAAGATGCAAATTCGCATGATAAAATGTTTGCGGCGTCTTATTTTTGTCGGCTCTAGTGAACCTTTATTAACACCATAGTAAAACCACAGTATTACCATATTTATTGTAATACTGTGGTAAAACTTTGTAGGTTAGGTTAGCTATTGCTATAAAACCTAATTAGAACGGTGAAAAAATAGGTTTTATTATACACCATTATGATAGCGACATTGGAATTCTACTTACATACTAAAATACATAATATAATTATTCTTTGTTAAAAGTATAATAAATACTAATACAGAGTTCTTCTATCTCTCCTTGATATTATTTCACATTATTATAAAAACTGTCTATTACAAAAAAGACTGTACATTTTATTTATATAATATAATACTAGCGGTCCGCCCCGACTTCGCCCGTGGTACATATTTCGCAATAAAAGGTAGCCTGTGTTCTTTCTCAGGGTCTAAAGATTGTCTGTGCCAAATTTCATCAAAATCGGTTGAGAGGTTTAAACGGGAAAGCGTAACAGACAGACAGACAGACAGAGTTACTTTCGCATTTATAATATTAGTAGGGATAGATAAGCATACGTTTATTATTGTAAAAAGCATTTAATCAATAGCTTACAATTTGTAAACCCTTCAAAGAATAAAAAATAAAACAAATTATACAAGTCTCACCAAATTTCCAATCTTCCAGAACATTCTTTACATAACAATTGAAACGCCCAATCAAAAAAGGGCCAATTAAAAACGGCGCACATAGTGAAGTAATTAAAAAGATTAATTGCTGTAAGACAGGCAAGACTTTAGGGATGCTATCCATCCTTGCACCCCCGTAATATATCTCCACTACTTAGGCACCTGGTGTTTGGGACGCGCTATTATATTTTAGTAAAATAAACCGACCGTGAAATAGTGTTATAGTATGCTTTGGTAGGGATTTGTAATTTGTCCGGGTTATAGATGAAAATCCTATAAAAAAGTGTCTTACCGTTTGTTATTGCATCACACAAATAAACAGATATAATTTTGTCATTATTATTTATTTACTAGCTTTTCGCATAGTTCCCGTTCCCGTGGCATTTTCGGAATCTTCTATATGTTAATCCGAGTTACCCTCTATATATTATGTGCCAAATGTCATGAAAATCAGTTCATCAGTTTTTGCGTGATCGAGTAACAAGGGAACAAACATTCGCATTTATAATATTAGTACTTAGAATACGTACATTGTACGTAAACACTGTTATACTGTATACATATTCCATATTTAGATTCTTAACTTGACACACTACAAAACACAGTTCATTCAACTTAATTGTATTAAAAATTACAGCAATTGCTATTTACAAGAATGCTTACCTATACAACTGAAGTGGCCAATTACATATATATAAAGCATGTGCAATCAAATCAGAGCCCATCGCAATCAATTAATTTACAATCAATAAGAGATCGTACGCCAAAAATAATTACACTACTTGTATAATTACATCTCGAATTATCCAACAAAGGATCCAATTACATATATTTGAGTGTTCGGAGGTTGTTTTTAATTAATTATTTAATATCGTCTGGCTATTGGCCGATTTAAATAGAACTCAATGTTTAAATTCTAGAGACATTTCGACATCTAAATTCTACAAATTCGCTGTGATACGAGAACAACGATATAATATTATGTAGCCAAGTTATACGTGGAAAACTCTCTAAAATATATATATATATATATATATATACATAGGAGTTGAGGTCTTAAAATTAATCCCTATTTCCCTTGGTCACGGCATCACGCGTGAACGACTGGACCGATTTCGATAATTATTTTTTTGTTGTATTCCTTATTGTCAGGAGGTCCACCCCGGCTTCGCCCATGGCCCATAGTACATGTTTACGTTTTCTCTCCTTAAAAAACATCCTCATACTTCAAGGAATATTATTAAAAATGAATTAACGCAATCGGTTCAGCCGTTTTCGAGTTATGCGCTTACCAACACATTTTGCGATTCATTTTTTATATTGTAGATTCTTTCTATAGAATCGGCCACTTTCCTAAATACAAAATATGTAGGATAAATAAATATATCGCCATAAGCAAGAGGAAGTCTCGACGCTTAACCCAATATTCAACATTTCCGCATCTACCGTACAATTTATTTGTATATTTGTATGTCCTTTCATACATCTTGTATCACGATATGCTCTTAGTTTCTTTTAAACATGCTTTTAGCTTAACTGTTTGTAAGTTTGTATGTAACCAGTTACAGGTTATCGAGTCTATAGGATTTCTTTTGGACTCGATTGTGACCTAATTTTAAGGGACAGATTTAATTAACACTTTGTACACTTATCAAAGGTACAATAATTTAATGTATTCATAATATTATATTAAAGCGCGTTTTTTTTATTATTTTAATAATTCGTCAATTGGATTGCTCCAACATAAGTTTATCTGTGCTTTTTAGAGACATTTTGAATCCCATATCTCCACTCTACATTTTTATTTCATTTAGGGCTGATTTTTCAATGCTTGGATAAAACTTATCCGTCCAATAAAGTATTACCCCTGTAACTCGTGTAACATTAAAATGTCACGTAAACTGTCAAATACGGGCAATTACAATACGTTTTTAAAATGGTAGTTTTATACATTACTAGCTTTCCGCCCGCGGCTTCGCCCGCGTTTTCAAAGAAAAACCCGTTCCCGTAGGATTTCCGGGATAAAACCTATCCTATGTCCGTTCTCGGGTATCAAAATATCTCTATACCAAATTTTATGCAAATTGGTTCAGTAGTTAAGGCGTGATTGAGTAACAGACAGACAGACAGACAGAGTTCGACGAATAAGTTTTAATCAAGGATTGAAAAATCAGCCCTTAAAAAAAAGAACTTGATTTAAAAAGATAATGTTTGATTCTTGAACATGCTAGTTTTCTTTCATAAGCTACAGCTGAGGTGATTTAGGCAATAAACAGCAAAATTGAAGATTCTATTTATTTTTTGCATACACGTGTAAACCCTTGACGTTTTATTCAACAACTAAGTATAGAATTTAGTAAGTTATGATATTTTTAATTTTTCGTGGAAATACTTAAAAATATTCGACATTATTTGCCTTCTATTCCCAAAATTCGCTTTCAGAAACTGTTTCTAAGAAATTCTGAATATCTATTGAACTCAAATTCAAACTAATATAATTTATTCATAGTCTCGAGTACTTATAAATAGTCACTTATAATACCACAAGAGCTTCAAAATTATCGGGTATTTTCCGATAGGTTCGTTGCAAACAAATGAAGGAGTCAAGTTTTTAGTCAAGGTTAAAAAATCACGAGCGCGAAGCGCGAGTGATTTTTCCTGAAAAACTTGACGACTTTATTTGTTTGCAGGGAACCTTGAGGGAAATGCCAGATAATTTTGAAGCTCGTGTGGTATTCGGGGGATTATTTTTCCGTCCCAAATGTCGGCCAATAATTTCACAATTGAATTCAACCTGTCAGTTTGACGTCAACGACCAGAGAAAATTTTCAAAAAATTATCAGTATAATACCATGTAGGTTGTACCACGTGACGTCGAATGGTGCAATTCTATTGGTCGATATTTGGGTCGGAAAAATAATCATATTTATTTCTTGGAATATTACCCGTTTAGTTGCCCCTTTACTAAACTCAAACAAAAAGTTTAAGAGTCCTAATACAAAATTGCGCTGGACGAAAGCTAGTATTTTTACGTTTGAACGCGATCATCGTGTAGTCGAGTAGCAAAGGCTGAAAGCGCTCAAAGTGGAAACATTATAGGACCTTATTATCTCGTTATCGTCTACTCCACCAATTCCAATCTAGTATCGTGGGCTTCCCGACTACTACGCGCGGGAAAAACGTACTTTAGTAATTTTGTGTCTGACGGAGCAGCGCAACACGTCCTACTCCCTAAAGCGCGGAGCGCGGTCTGCCGTAACAGCGTTTGCGCTCCCGTATATAATCGAAAATTCTAGAGAACTTTAAAATATTCCATTACTTTCATAAATCATATAATATGTATTTTTTTGATTGCAAATTTTTAAGCATAAATCTATCATTTAATGTGTATTTTTTATTTATTTTTTACTCTGTTGTATGTTTTAGAAATTCGACGCCAAATACACATAAAATTTCATCAAAGTAAGGCTATTTTAACTTAGATTTTCTTTGAATTTTTGAATAAAAGTACTTAAATTGCCTCGAACATATTTTAGGATGTCTCAGTGTCTTTACTGTTGTATATTTTATATGAAAACTTCTTCTTTTAAATTCCGTGTAAACTACAAAGACACGAACGTCGGGCATGGAAAAAATTGAAACACGCCTCAGGTTATTGGCTATTAAACAAACTGGACAATGAATATCAATAAATTGTCTCGAACATATTTTAGATATTGAATGAATCTTTAATTTAAGATAATAAAACACATTGTTACTAATTTAGTTTTGTTAAACGAGCGCCTAAAGAATTACAGAAACAAGTCAAAATCACTCTAAAATCGATATGGCCTCTTAAACTCACATCTACAAACATTTCTGAGGACCTAATAATCACATATTTTATACATAAATGTGATAAAACTTAAACTCAAACATTTATTTATTCAATTAGACTTCTTCTAGAAGCACTTTTGAATCTTCATAACATAGTTTTAACATTAACCACCCCTTCGGAAATCAGTTTAAGCAGATATCAGGTAAAAAAGAAGCCTGCCCAGACTATATTTTCTATGCGAAATTTACACAAAAGCGTTCAGCTGTTTTTATGAAACAGAAACATTGTCAAAATAATTAATGTCCATTCATCCAGCTACAGAAACATAATTACGTTAATTTAAGCAACTATTAAATTTTCTTAACTTGCTTTTTATGTTTCGTCAAATCAAAAAAAAAAAACGACGTGTGGCACTCGGGGACTTCCGCGGTAAAGCTATTGCATGCTATGCCTTCAAGCCACACCTCCGCCCGTCGGAGTGGGGAGCGTGAGGTTTTTTCGTTACGGAATTTCTCGATTCGGTCCCCGCGCTCAAGGCCCGCGATAGAAGCTATGCAATAGCTTAAAAATCGTTTCCTATTCATCCACATCTTTACCAACAATTTGCGATTCTTCCTTTCTATTATTTAACGAATCAAGTAAAATTCAATTATTTACCGAATCAAGTACATTTCTACTTAGTGGACGTCAAAATCCCAAAGCACCCTGAATTTACAGACCTCCATAAACCATAAAGAGTGATTTGTGGCAGCCGAGCGTGTAAATCAAACCCACACCTGAGCGATAGTAAACCGTTGGACAGTTTTTGTATTAGTTACTGATTTATTGGCTTCGCTTTCCGAGATCTGGAGACTTTTGACGGAGGTTGCAATTATAAGTTTGGTATGCTGATCGATTGTCGAAGAATGGAACGGGAATCTGAGTTTTTGAAGCGAAACTTCTTTGCGCGTTGAGAGTAAAATTTCAAGGTCACATGGCAATACCGTCATGTTAAGGAAGGCGATGATTGTATCCTTGCATCTTGACGGCGACGATTGTTCTTTGATTCTTGCCAAAGAAGTTTCACTTCTGACCCGTGTGCTCACACACGCTCTTTTTTAAGGATAATACAGGTGTGTGATGACTGGTTTAGTATTAAAGAAAAGGAAAAGGGAAAACAGTAAAGGTGATTTATTTCGAGGTGAAATAATGGGAAGTAAAAGTTAGAAACCTAAAGGAAAGAGAGATTAGTTTGGTGAGGAAATATACGAAATATTCTACTGAAAACGGAACGTTTAATGAATAATAATTACGATATACACATATACATAAAACAAAATTCATCAAATGGCTACGTAGAGCATTCCTCACAATGTTAACTGTAGAGGATATATTATTTCGTTTTACTCACATAAACTGCTTCTTACTTCTTACACATAAAAAGACAGTCACACTCGTATGCAAATCTAAACAAAAACTGTATCAACGACACACAAACAGACCTTAACATTTAATTAAACAAACAGATAAACCTTTACAAAGCACAACAGAACATTAAATTGTCATTCAAAGGGTGGCATCACGAATAATTGTTGTAGCCGGGCAGTCGCAAAAATGTGAAGATAACAAAATGGTGATAACGCTTTTTAGCGCGACAGTACAGTTTAATGTTCCATGCTTCAATGATTTGCGTTTTTAATTGTAATGATAAAATTGTTAGGGTTGTTTGTTTTTGAAACGGAATGTAGTTTTTTATACTATACATAGTATAAGTTATTAAGAGGTGAGGTAGTAGTATAAAATACGATTAAAACAAATAAGTAAGTAGTACAAGTTTACCGAAATGAAGTTCTGAATGTTTTAATGATTTTGTAGTGTTATATGGCTGAAGCTACGGAAAATCAGCATTATCATAAGATATCCTTTCTATAGAGAAAGGCTGATTAAAACCTTTTTCATTATGCCTTTTTTTCAGTTCTACACAGTATTATCAGTCGTTTAAGTCTTATAATTTACTGTCATGTGTTAAAACACAGAAAAATGTATATCTTTTTCTTAGTTGATTTACTTATGTACTATGACTTTCTCTATAACATTAAACTAGTTTGTTAGATATTTATGACTATGTATGAATATAATATATTCAAATGATCATGTTAGTATGCCACATTAATATTACAGTACTATCCGCTGAAGCTGTCATTATTTATTCATGTCCTTTACACTATTGTACACATATACAGTTGCTCCAAAGGTATATTTCTTAAACATAAAGGCATTTATATAAACTGTACTTTTTTTATTTATTACCAGAATCAGTTGTCAAAATCTGACCTTATTGGTATTAAAGCTTCTCACCCGCGTCACAATATACAGATACAACCAGTAGGGAAACTTCATACAAAACGTTCGAAATGGCTCACGTACACAAGCAAGCGTTTTTACGAGAATCGTCAGGATATTTGCCTATATTTAAAATGAACAAGAATTTATAGTGCCGAAGTCGATGATTTTCTTTCCAATTGTTATTTCCATGAAAACTCTTATGCCAAGAAATTAATTGTGTTCATGAAAACAGAGATTAAATTAATATTACTATGGGATTAATGCAGATAAACCCGCGGGCAAAAATTAAGCGTCCAAATGACATGTAACTGTATGCACGTAGGTAGGAGATAGCAGTGCATTATGTTACGAGCGCGAATATTTCGGGCCAATGACAACGGATGTGGTTGAAGCTGAATAGGGCTGCTGCTAGTTTAAATAGCTAATTAGTAGGCATTATTATTTCCAGTGTGGGAACATGACAGCGCTATAGGTTGACTAGCGGCATCACTTTCACACACTGCCCCTGTGGTAACCCCATGCTAGAATATCATCGCAACGATGGAAGTATTTTTTGTGATTAGATTAGTGTTATAGAGTTAGATGTTATAAAACAAACGCATTATTGATTATGATTCATATTTATTAAAATTATATTACAGACAGCTTCTTTATTGTATATATATCCTGTGCAATACTTTGTAACGCAAAACATTTGAACTTTCAAAAATAATATCGTCTAACTAATATAAAAGTAATAATTCAATTATAAAATTAACAAGCGACAACCCTACACAAATGAGATCACGAGTTATTCCATAACCAGTGATTCTCCTAGTATCTGATGTTTTGAATCTAGATAATAATAGATATCGCTTGTGTTAACCACTGAAACTACGAAATTGGAGCATTTTCCCGACTGCACCAAAGGAGGGTTAAGTTTAAAGCATGTGCAATGTGCATGTATATTTTCTTTGGAATGTCACTGAAGTATGTGTGTATTAATTTAATCTATTAAAAATACGATAAAAGAAAAAAATGTAGATCTTCGCAATCAGGATCCTCATTTTTTTATGTGAAACTTATTTAGGCGCGCTAAAAGTATAATATTTCAAAATCGCGTCATGGCAATTCCGTCACGTCAAGGAGTAAGGCGACGATTTTGATTTCTTTGAATTTTGTTTTTTTTTTTAAGAATTTTTAAACATTTATAAAATTAATTCATGCTATTAAACTAAAAATCAAATTCATTAAATACGATTACTAAGAATATAACGAAATTGATTGTGCATCAGGATTGGAATTACAGCATTATAATTAAAATGCAAATTGGTAATTAATTTTACACTTCATTCTAATAATTATTAATTACACATCAGATTAAAACATTTCCAAATTGATTATAAATTTTGCACTTTCATTGATTTCATAATATAATATGTATCAACTGCAGTAAAACACAATCTTAATAACTAATTTAACGAGCACTAAAATATAGCATATTTTTTCTATGACAAAATGTTAAAAAATATTATAGGCCATTTTTTATTGTTAGGTAGTTGTTGTGTAGCATTATTTTTTTTTTCAAATATTTTGAGGTAAACTTTTAATATATATACTTCAATACTTTTTCACCAGGAACTGAATTTTAATCAAACTCAAACTCAAACATTTATTCATTCAATTAGACTTCTTCTAGAAGCACTTTTGAATCGTCATAACATATTTTTAACATTTACCACCGATTCGGAAAGCAGTATCTATGGAGAAGAACCGGCAAGAAACTCCATAGTTGCTCTATTAAATATCTTTAATTGCCAGTCTAAATTGATAACCACTGTCCTAAAACTAATATGGGAAAATATATCCAAAGCGTTTCCAAATATCTATTTCTAACAAAGAACCATTTATATCAGCCGTCTTCATCAATCAAGGCCTGATTGACATACGTCCGTCTCGCTCACTCATTAGCGTTATCGCGACGTTAGCTGATAAGGACGGGTGATTTGGGTGCAAGAATTGTCTATGTGAAGGGACATTTATCTTGTCAACAAAAAGGTTTGATATGTTTTGAATGGTAATTATTTTTGTGTAATTATTAATTGGTAATTAACCTACATAATATATAAAACGAAAAGTGACTGACTGACTGATCTATCAACGCACAGGTGACAGCCCAAACTGTTGGACTGAACGGGATGAAAGGAGAATGACCACGGGTGGTATCGGTAAAATTTTAGTTGTGCCACGTATTCGTGATATTGTTAATTCCTATTGCACGCCTCATAAGCGAAGCGTTGAGGTGGGTACTACTGTCACTTCGCGCAAAACATCTGATTTTTCAAACTTAAAATGTCTTTATGTATCATACGTTGCACTTGTAAGATAACACATACACACACATATTAAGAAAAAACACTATTTTTAACATTCATGATATTTTTGATGTCATTTTTGTTATTTAAACTAGTTAAAAAACAGTTTAAAAAAGTTCTGTCTTGGACGTCCGTGTGTCTGTATGTGCGGAGGATTTTCTTGTTAACACGATAGCGACCGAAATACTTTACTAATCGAGTCTTTTTTTTTCTCTTACGCTTGAGTATGCTCAGGAATAGAACCCTTTCATTTTTCAGGGTCTGATTCGATGTGGTTTAATTGATATTAAATAAACAAAAAAAAATATCGACTGAGATTATGAGGCGTGCACTTTTGGATTTTCCAAACTTTTTGTATTTATAGTGATCATATGTATCACTATTAAGTCTTAATTATACCGGATAAATTGAAATAATGGTAAAAGTTTGTGTTTTGAAACATGTATGACCACGTATGGAATCGGTAAAATACTAGTTGTGTCACGTGTTCGTGATATTGTTAATTCCTATTTGTATTTATAATGATCATATTTATCACTATTAAGTCGTAATTATACCGAATAAATAGAAATAAAAGTAAAAGTTTTTGTTTTGACACATATATCTATCTTTCTTGCAAGCGTCCTGCGTCATATGTCATAGTTTCTATTTGAAATGAATGTTGAATGAATGTGTTCGACGCATTGTTCGACGTTATTTATTTTGAAATAATGTTTATTACGATTTACTTTTCACATTTGTCTTGTAAATTAAAATATTACCTATGTAATAAATGTAAAACTTAACATTCATCGTTAGTTTAAACTCGATAAAGTATTTTTTTGAAGTGTTGAATAAAACTATTGTTTTATTTTTTTGTCGCGAACTGCGGCTTATTTACATAAAAACTTTAATCGTTTCTAAAAGTACTAACATCAAGCTTTAAATTGAGCTATATTTCATCTTGACACAATAAGTTTAATTGCGATACCAAGTGCCATAGTCACTTGGGCAATCTCCTTTGCATGCAGATAGGCGATAGCCACTGTGACGTAGGCATCCACTGATAAATGATTTTCATTTATTTTACCTTCAAGGCATAAAAAAGGTAATGAAAATTTATATCATGAAAATTAAATTCGACCAACAGTTAGCATTTTCCATAAGATTATGAAAATTTGTTACTTTAGAAAAAGGTGTAATAATAATTTATTATCTCATACAAATAAGGAGAATAAATTTAACTGCCATCTCCTGGACTAAGAGAAAATCCGTGAGAAAATAGCAACAATTGACAACATTTCAAAATTTTAAGCTACTTATTTTTTTATTTTAATGAAAACTAGATCAAAAATTATGATACATGTATTTTTTGCTTTTTCTAAATATGGAAGTTTTCATTCATCTTTTTGAGTTTTAAAATCATCTCATTCTAAAATGTCGTAAGCGCCAAATGACGTCATACATACGGAGGAATACATTTTTTCCTTTGCCACATACCTAGTTTAAATTAAAAAAAAATCTTGACAGTTGACATTTTGGTACATTTGTCACTTTGATTCGTCAAGCTTTGTAAATATTGTTGTTTATTATTTGCTGATCCAAATTTTAAACAAAAGAAACTTATTCACAAGTACTGATGATGATGAGTGATGACTTTATGCAGGATTTGTTAAGGGGTGCTGAAAATTTCTGGGAAACAAATATACTATCCTAAAAACGTTGGAAAGTGTTAAATAAATACAACTTTTAGTAAGTAAACAAAGTCTTTTATTTCAAGAAAATTATGAACACTATAGGCACTATTTGTATAATATAAATGAATTGGTCCAACTCCAATCAAACAAACATCACGCTAATGAGATTAAATTAGAAAACCAAAACACAATAACACGATTTAAAAGTTTGTTTACATGAATAATTCACAAAAATGACATTATTATGAAATTTGACACATGCCATACCCTGTAAATGTCAGTGATAGTTTTTTTTTTAACTTTTTTTAAATTAGGCTAAGGCGCATTTTTATTCCTCCGTATGTATGACGTCATCATCACATTTATCGTTTTTATTTAATTTCTCTTAAAATATGCGATTAAAAAATGAAATAATTTTTTTTCTGTAATCGCAAGAGCAAAATAAAGAAACGGTTTTTTTCTTTCATGGCCTTATAAAAAATGAAATGTTGTCAATTATCAAATGCAACGAAGCGGATCATTTTATGCAAACACCATGTAGCGCTTATCGCACGAGCATAAAGTTCAAATTTCAATGTTCAATTAATTTACACTTTATGCTAATGGTTATAAGATTCATTATCGCATTTCTATAATTATTGATAGTGAAATTATTATGAACTGTATTACTAAGGGCATACGATTCAAACTCGCTTTACATGTTTATGGTATATCTACGATGTACACGAGACGTTCTAAATGTAATTTTGAATATTATGTTCTAAGTAGAATGTCGGTATTCGAATTTTAAACATGTCTCGCTGTCAAATAAAAAATTAAAATTACGTTTTTCTTACTTTTTAATAAATTCAGAACGTCTTTGAAACCAACCAGTTATGTTGACCTGCAATTAGTATGAAAGCTCGTTGCTAATAGAGATCAGCTAAGAATTGATAATCTATTCTATTAATATTTAAAGAAAACTAGCTGTGCCCTGCAGTTTCATTTACTTCGAACATTATACCCATTGCCTTATAGCCTTTCTCAATAAATGGACTATCCAACACAAAAAAAAGACGTGTGGCACTCGGGGACTGCCGCGGTAAAGCTATTGCATGCTATCAGCTATGCCTTCAAGCCACACCTCCGAGCCCGTCGGAGTGGGGAGCGTGAGGTTTTTTCGTTACGGAATTTCTCGATTCGGTCCCCGCGCTCAAGGCTCGCGATAGAAGCTATGCAATAGCTTAATAATAATATTTCAGTTCTAATCAACAGATCCAGAGCGTAGCGCGTTTAAACAAAATTCGTTACTTTAACTGAGTATTGTAATAATATTACTTAAGTAACAATATTAACAAAATATTATATTGCTTCGTGTGTTTATTGTGTGGAAATCAGAACTTCATTTAAATTATGCAGTTATAGTGTAATTTCAGAGGTTGGACAAACAAACAGACCGAATAACTTTATTGTACAGGTAAATTAGCTTGGAGAAATTTTTGCGTTTGTAGTAGTGTA
>CAJQZM010029120.1:0-50062 GCA_907164665.1 Colias nastes | reverse complement strand
GTGGTTCAATTGACCCATATTTTTTTCCTATGCGGGCTTGTAGTCTACAACAGAGAAAACAACTCTGAATTTCACGATAATATCTAGGTTTCCAAAAGTTGTATCAAGTTATATTTTAAGGGTATAAATAGAGTGTATAATTAAAAACTCAGAACACTCCAATCCAATTACAGTCATTAGTAATGTTTCTGTCTTTTTCAAAATGATCTCGTATAACCCAAATGAAAAGCAGTTTTCTTATAAGCGGGAAATGTTTCAATCTTGTTCGTTAATCCCTGACTTCCACCATCCTTATTGCATTGTGTTAAGGTTCATTTTCCAAAATAGTGATTTAAGAATTCCTCTGGTCTCGTTACCGGACCATTGGACGGTATGGCTCATTAATTTGGAATCTATCTAAGATAACCCTTTAAATCTTATTGGAAAAAGTTTCTTAATGATTGAGAAATAACTGAAAACTTTAGTAGAAATTCTTTGGTGCCTTACAATCGATATAAATGCTCTTTTGTATTCTAGATATGGTGAAGAATACAATTCTTATACCTTGCTACATTTTAGAAATTACCTCTATAATAATGTTGGGTCATGAGAGAATAAAAAGTTGAAAGTTGGGCTTTGGAAAGATTTAACGATACAAGCACTTTTAACGGCGTAACGTGTAACATACAACAACAGGTCACAAGCTGCCATCAACCAAAACCATAATATGAATTTACATTTCTGCATTTAAAATTATAGTAAGTAAAATATGCATCAAACCAATATTTGGACCCTCGCACGTAAGACTCTAACAAAAGTAAATCCGACTCCCACTTCAAGTGTAAAGTTACGATAAAACAGTATAAAATGACTCATAATTATGTTTGAAACTGCGACGTTTCATTACACGGGGGAGACCGAATAAGTTTGGAGCAGAAAATATACTGTATTATGTTTTACTTATCATGGTGTACTTTTTATGTATATAGTCTCTGTGGACACGAATTAATAAACAAAGATTAAATTGTATGGATAAATATTTGTAGGTATAAGATTAGTTTCAACTGAAAAGTTTATACAAAAAATACGACTGCAATATAAACCTACGCTCAAGCTCGTCTAGACACATCATAAAGTCACATCTTATCAAACATATAAAATAATAAAATTTCATGTGTTAAACTTGAGTCTTGAAATGATAACAAAACATAATATGAGTGAATCTAACAACAATCACAGGTTAAACTTTGAACTGATGCAATTATTTGTGAACTAAAATAAATTGAACACACGTAGTTTTAAAATAGTCCAACGATACAGTCAAAAACCGAGTTATAGCTATGTTTACGCGAACTCTTTACTATTTATTACTCAACAAATATTTATTTTAAATCCACTCATGTTCATGTTTCTTTTTATTTCGTTCACTCAATTTACTTTAAATTATTTGTTTGCGCTCGTAGAATCTAGTTTCTGGGTTAGTGTTTTTCACGTTTCAACTTTTATGTTATATAAAAGAGATCTTAATGTTATGTTAATGTTAAAGCTGACATCTAACCGATTTGTATTTTGTACACCATGTATAAGTATTTAACCTTATTATTTATTACCCTATAATTAAAAAAAACTGTAAAAACTTAAAAAGACAAAACGAATTACATTTTTTTTGTGTTATTCATACATTACCATTCAAGTGATTTCACCATAGACTTACACAGAACACACAGAAGTACACTTTAAAGAATAATATTATTTTACACAAATAACCGTTAGAACTAAGCATCCAGCTTTCTCAAAACTGCTCAAATTTTAATACTATTTGAAATAAATGCAAGTAATATGCTCTCATTTTATTCTACCATACGTATTCATACAAATTTAGCATACAACAAAACTTTTAAACATAAACTTACCTGTGTATGTGAATAGAACATGGAGAAATTAGACACTATAACAGGAACAGGCAGTGCTATGGTAAGTACACCGGCCAACGCGCAAAGAGCACCCACAAACATTCCTAGATACGTCTTCGGCGCCATGTCTCCATAGCCCACGGTTGTCATGGTAACGATGGCCCACCAGAGGCCGAGGGGAATGGACTTGAATTGATTGTCTGGATTATCCTGGAACAAAAGGTTTGGTATATGAAATGTTTTATTATTTTTTTTATTAAGTGTAAATATTTAAAAAGTTGAAAGAATTAAAAAAAAATTATAGAGCCGTGATTTAAACCGTATTTCTCCATAACAACAGCGATGCCATAGACTGAAGGTTACCAACGATTCAACTTTTTTCAGTTTTAGGCATCTTTTCGCCTAAAAACCGACTATTTTCATTTTTTTTTTGTTCATATCATATCCAATAGGCGGGTCCACACAAAGAGAGCAGCCTCACGAAGCAATCGCTGCGCGAAGCAACCTTCTGTGTGGACATGTCACGTGGCTTGGCCGAGGTAAAGCGCGTTGAGCGCGTAAAAACGTTGAGTTGTCGTCTTCGTATTTATTAGTATTCCCTCCACGTATCGCAATGCTACATAGTGTTGTAACAATGCAGATGTCAAATGTATGTTCCGTAGATACGTGCAGAACGCAGGTGAGTCGTAAGAATAAGGTATGTGACTTGAAAAATCCGAAAAAATGTTTTTGGGTTTATGGGATTTGTAGAGACAATATCATAATATGTTCAACGGCATTTTATCATAGTATAAAATAATTCAATTGCCAAAGTGCTACTACTAGTACGCAACAGGACAACATTATATTATTATAATACCAGTTTAAAACACGCCTCGTATTGGTAAATAATGACTATAATAATTAATAACTCTTTAACACCCACTAATATCGTTAAAATCTTTTGTCATAATTCCAAAAAAATATGACGTAAATTACTTTTGAGGCAAGATCATTGCATACATAATATTTCCTTCGCTATTTTTCTTTCTTACTTACATAACAGCCTAAATTTCAGAAATTAAAATAAACTTCAAACGCGAAAGTTCAAGAAAATAATTTTAATGTTTCTGTGAAAATACATACTCAAGTTTTGCTAGTTCCACATTAAAATATCATATAACTTTGACAAGAAAATTCGCAATTTTCTTTGTTATTGTTATGATACCTACTGAAAGATTTTTTGCCTTCCTTTTTAGAATTAAATCAAGCAATGTAAGCCAACCTTTTTGATTTTTATTTCACGTCACGTATGCGGTGTGTGGAGAAACATATTATAATACTTTCATTATAATAATTCGTATACGTTTACATATTATAAAAATAGCTCTAAACAGTAAAAAATAAACAAAAAACTGTATAGGCGTAAGCAGGATGAAATGGCTGAACTGGATTTGATCAATATTTCACAAAGTAGAGATACCTGTACAAAAAATGACTACTTATTCTGTATATACAAAAAATTTCGGGAATTGTGTTTAGTTTTTTCTATAAAATAAAATAAAAATCTTTATGACGCTCTGGCTCTCTTGCTAGGCATAGCCTGTGTAAAACAGGCAATTTTCTCAATTCATAGCATATATCTTTTATGTTATATCCAATAGAAAAAGGGCCCTTCATCAGCGAATAATATCAAATCAAAGAACATAAGCACACGTGCATTTCTGACCTCAATACACTGTACCGTGACATAACAGACATCCGAAACGGTCCTAAGGGGATTTCACATTAGCTTACTAAGGCCCTTTCATAACTACCGAGAAATGAGCTGTAATATTTTGACGTGAAATTTTATTCGGCCTTTTTTAACGAAACTGACTCAACTTTTTCGAGATGATAATATCATTATGATTAAGTATTGTTTTTACTATTTTTCTTTCTCTATTCATTCGATTTGTAGAATTTTCCAAAATGTTTATCATAATTTCAATTTTCATTAAATAGAGAAATTTTTTCCCTCTACGTATTCTCTACCTAGAGTCTAAACGAAAACATAATATATTTTCAAAATATAGACAAACAAACAATATACATATTACACCCTAGCACAATAAAATAATATTTACCAATTCAATTATAATCCACACCACAAATACTAAGCCCACTTAACTATCACACAAAGAGTTATCTCGGTTCTTCAAAACCAGTATAACCCTGTATACAAGTGCGCCAGAGGCAAGGTTTTCTAATTCCTATAAAATATATAAAAACTCCCCAACTTGTTATCGAATTCTGACCCTATTTTGTTCCCTTGCTCCCTTACAATGGGACAAGGGTCATTTTGTTTTAGTGTTCCGTACTTAAAGGGATATTTAGATCCGTTTACATGTAGCTTGAGATATTTCTAAAGTATAATTTTTTTTTTTATTTCTTCTTTCTTTTGATCTGTACTAAAATCGTGTTTTGATAAAATTATTGTGAAGTATACTTATTCAAGTACCTAATCAATACTGTCCAAGTTTGTTTGTATGGTTGGTTGAAAACGCTAATCACAGAAACTACGTTTCCGATTTGAAAACTTATTTCAATGTTAGATAGACAAATTATCGAGGAAGGCTATAGGTATAGGCAATAATTTCGTCCTAGTAACATCAATCGTCAAGTTTACACCAATAGAAACGGCGAGGCACAGCTAGTTTTAGGATATGTATTATTACGAACGTTTAACTCATTCGTAATAATTTTTGTTATAGTAATCTCAACTCTATCTCTAAAAATATATACGCTATAGCAACATAATATCTATGAATGTATGCAAACTACAAGAAATTGAGCGAATTGTTTTAATGAATATTCAAATATGTGACCGCAATTATGTAAATCTTTGCCTCCAAGTTGCTGTGATGAAATTATACTCATTATTTCAACTGCATAAAGGCGAAAATGTAATGCAACATTCAATGATCCGGCCAGATGTTTACAAAACTTCCTTTTCACGAGGCTTTGCATGTAGAATACGTGTAAAAATATTATTTCATCGGATTATAGGTTGATCTTAACTTTGTGCAGAGTGGAATCGGAATATTTGAAATTTTAATTTTCAGATGGAAGCTTTTGTTATACTTTTACAAAGTATTTTTACGTTTTTACAAATCAAGATGGTTATGCTAGAAGTCTCTTAGATAAAAATGTAATATTATAATACATAGAGCATTATTTAGATTATGTAAACTAGACAAGTTTATACCAGTGTGCGTGGATAAAATTATTTTTTATTTTAATAACTTTTCCTGTTCATTATAATTTATTGACTATTATAAGAACACACACACAAGACATTTGTGAAAATATGACATTAATTTTTAAATAGGTGGTCGACAGCACACACACATACACACGCACACATACACATAACATTTTGTTAATCAACATGACACCAATTTTCAAAATGGTGGTCTACACAACCCGTATCGTTATTATGAAGGAAAATTGTATATATAGCAAAGATAATTTCAAGTCGTATTAGTTATAACGAGGCGCAGGTGACACTGATGTATGTAAGTCGGTAATTGACGGTGAAAAATATGCCGCCATTTATTAGACATAAGAAAGGAAAGTCGAGCAAGATATTCGAACATGTGACTGGTTCTTTGGATCATTTTGAAGCAGATATTTTTCCTTTTTATAGTAAATTTAAACGACTTTATAGTTATATAGATACCTAATAATATTCATTATGAGGTTTTTATATATAGATTAGGATGATAATCCTTTTGTTTTATACACATTTTTATTGATGTATGAAGTCACTACCTACTTTGTTTTCCTATTTGGTTTCAATATCTTAGCCCATAAATTAACACTTTTAATTTCTAGCTATAATCTAGAAGGTAAAATCTTCAATGTTTCTTATTAAAATCTTAACAAATAGGTGTTCAGCTCACATCGTAATGTAAAAATGAACCTTCATTTTATTGAATTCGCTGTCAGTCTTCCTTATAAATCCATTTTAATCCTGAATTAAATCTAGCACTACAATACCTGACCTTTGGACCTAGAAAATAAATTGAACTTCAATATGAATATCCAACAGTTGTATTTTGAAGTAGAATCCTGCTTCATATTTTATTTCGTACGTAAAACATGCGATAGAAATTTCCCTGAATAATTGAATATTAAATTTAGATGCACTAACAATATGAATAATTTGAAGAATGTATATGTGCTTTTATCAAGATTCCACTAGAAACTAGGAATTGCGAAAATATCATGTATTTATGGACTTGTTATTGAATGTATTTTCTTACTTAGTTTATCATAAATAATAAATGTTAGTGAAAGATTAGCCAATCTAATAAATGTAATGAATGAGAAAGTTTGAAAGTATCTGTATGTATAAATGGATGTTTGTTACTCTTTCATATAAAAACTGTCCAGTTACCCGAGTCGTTCCGGGTTATTAACTAAAAAACATCCTATGGCACTTAGGAATAATGTTTATAGTTATGTAATATTATATATTTTATCATTTAAGTGGTTACAGATAATATTATCTCTTTAAGTAATATTAAGCATTCAACATACCTGTGACTTCTCCGCATAATACACCAAGCTTGCAAAGATGACGATGCCCAGCACAAGAAAAAACACCAAAAGCGTCAGTTCCTTCGCCGACGCCTTGAAGGTATGGACCAGGATCTTCAGCCCTGGACTGTGCCTCGTCAGCTTGAAGAGCCTCAGGATCTTGATAATGGATATGAATTCCAGAATATCCGCTTTGTCTATATTTCTCCTGACCACTGTCAATTGTACTACCACGTCCATGTAAAAACTTAATGTCGATAAGAAGTCTATTATGTTGACTGGGGATTTGACAAACTCGATTATGTTCGGCGCCACCTGTAACAAAATGTAGAAATTAGGTACGTATGTGTTTACTAGCGAGTCATGTTATATGACTACAAGTATTAATGAACGAAGAAAAATTTATTGTTTATTTTTATTTATTTATTGGTAGTATTTTGGAAAATCTATTAATTTTGTTACAATGTTACATATAGGCTACCTTATAAAACTGATTTATTTTTAATCAATTGATTTCATATACCAGAAAATGACGATGTAAATTGTTCAATTGCTTCATTTTATAATCTCTAGCCTATAAAAATTCTTTACCAGCAAAATATGTTTATAAGCTCCAAAAAAAGCGGCATTTAAAATGTTACGGTATATTTTATTTCCGCTGTTATGACATGATAAACAAATATCAAATAGCAAGTCTAGACTTTATTTACTACAGTGACTTCCCGTAAAAATAAATATGTTCATGTACATAAAACAAACGGGGAAAATTGTAGGCAATACACTGTTATGAAGATTAAATAGTTTGTGAAAATTGTAAACAAAATAAAATGTAAATGAAATTTCAGTTGTTTTCTTTTAACAGTAACTTTATCACTCATATCTATCGATTGCAAATAAATTTATTCGTTCTTTGCTAAATTTAATGTGATTTCAGTTATAGAGAATACAATTTGATCTTTTGTATGGGACAGGGAAAAGATTAAGGTTATATTATCCACGTTATATTTTTATCTATCAGCCATCCCCCTAAGTTAAAAGAGTATGTGTCTGTAAAAACACCCGATCAATGGAGTATGTTTTACACGATTTTTATAGGATTTAAAATATTGCCATTTGTTATGTGATGTGATGTAGAAATTTACTTTTAAATCTAGTTTTGCATCAAACTTCATTTAAATAAAAAGGCTCTACCAATCGGCTATGCTACGCTAGAGGCTGTTCTGAAGTTAGTTTTTCACTTTTTCAACAAAAATCAAATTGTTCTGGCAATATCCGAGGAAAGGTGTTTTGTTTGGAATTCATAGTAGAGTGTTATTGCTATACCGTGACTCGGCTGAACTCGCGAATATCAAAGTTATTTAGAACTTCAGTTTTGCTCGCATTTTCTTTAGAATAGAATTTTATTGGTTCTAGAAGAGCAATATGAATGGGTATAGTATCGATAGTTTTATTAAAATCGTGAATACTTTAATAATTATTATTTAGGTAATATCACTACTTTAAAGCAAAGTCGCTTTCTCTGTCCCTATGTCCCTTTGTATACTTAAATCTTTAAAACTACGCAACGGATTTTGATGCTGTTTTTTTTTAAATAGATAGAGTGATTCAAGAGGAACGTTTAAGTATATAATTTATTAGGATTTGGACAAAGCGGGCGAAGCCGCGGGCGGTAATTACTAGTTTTATAATAAAACACTTAACATTTACAACCTCCCAATAGTCAGAACTAGACAAAATTTAAATGGGTAACTGGAAAGCACTCTTTCAAATAAAAAAGGAACATCAAAATTGGTTCACCAGGACGAATGTACATGCTCGTTTTTTAAGTCGGTTGAAAAAACTGTAAAAAAGGACAACAAGCTGATCCAGCGAATTTTGTAACGTTCATGAAGTTTTGTAACTTGTTTCAATTAGTCGCCTGTATCTATCTGAATATCAGCAGTTTGTTTGTTTTTGCGACTAACAGGGATTAATATTGTAAACGCGATAATTTGTAAAATGTGTGTATGTTGGGCACTATATCACGCGAAAGTAATATAACGGATGTTGACGAAAATTGGCAATGAAATAGATTTTTTACCAGAATAACACATTACATTAGCTAATATAGAAATACTTATTTTTGCCCGCGGGTTCGTCTGGCAAACTACATGACACAGCTAGTTCTATAAATTATTACGTGCGAATCCATAGCGCTTAAACTATCATCACAACCATACGTGTCGAATCGTTAACCTTGAAGTCGGTTAAACATCATTTTAATCAGATTACCAGTGTTCCCAGAATTTCACGGAAAACACAAACTTATAGACGCCAAACCAAAAGCTGCCTTACCGTATTAAGGCGTAGATAACGAGGGAGTGATTAGGTTAGAAGCATAAAGGGCTCTTCAGACCGGAATCGTTTATGCATTAGCATAGAAATGAGATTGTTACAGAAAATTGTAAAAACAAATCTGGTTTGGGGTGATCTAAGGGTCTTTTTGGTGCATTGTATTTTTTTGATAATATCGTAAAAGCAAGCAATTGTTTACGTTTACGCGTACGTAACTACACCTATTATTAAAATGTGAGTTAAGTTTTATTTAATTGGTGCATAGTGCGTGTGTGCGTGTGTCTTTGTATTTTCTCAATATTATATGGATGGATAGCTGGTCTTATTACTATAATATGTTTGTGTATATCGGCCAAAGGCGGCTAGATCAATTTTAATTTTTAACATTTGCAATAAGAGTATAACGAATATTTTTAAAGCCGCATGCAGTGCAATATGCAGTTGTACATAGGCTTCCACGACTTCTTCTATTTTAGATTACTATAGTCATCAGACACATTTTATTAGTGACTAAATAAAAACGCGCAGTTTCTTCCGTCCGTGTGATATCCCGGATATCACAAGAACCACAGGAGTGGGATAATGGAGGATTTAACATCCGGGAACATTAATTGTTACAGCGGCCAACGTTTCCACAGCCTATTCTTACCGTAACTTATCGAGATTTCGGTTACAGATAACTGACAGCCCTAGGGGATTAGGGCTGTCCCTTTTTATTTTTGTCCAGTTACGTAAATTAAATTTTCTTTGAAGCAAGATATAACATTTCAATGCTATTTATAATACGTTTTTTAAACATGAATAAGATCAGTTTCATATTGTACATATTATATTATTTTGTATGAAAAAAAAAATCGTTGAAATAAAATATACTTTTGAAATAATATTTGAGCAATAAAACCAAAACACTATGTTAGAAGAAATTGTATGAAAACAGTGCTTTCAGAGCAAAAACTTGAAACCCAATCGACTCGAACTAATAGCCTTTTTTTCAACGGAACAAAATAAAAATGGAGTAAGTTATTCCAGTATTTTCTTTATTTCTTTTGTATCCAGGCTTTGTAATTGTGTTGTATTTTATCCGACAGTTTAAACACTACAGCTAGCATGTTCATTAAAATTTGATCCTTTGCATATGCATCCCAGGACTACATCCTTCCCAGTTTCAAAAAAAAAAGACGTGTGGCACTCGGGGACTGCCATGCCGCGGTAAAGCTATTGCACGCTATGCCTTCAAGCCACACCTCCGAGCCCGTCGGAGTGGGGAGCGTGAGGTTTTTTCGTTACGGAATTTCTCGATTCGGTCCTCGCGCTCAAGGCCCGCGATAGAAGCTATGCAATAGCTTAAAAAATTGCATCTACGTATATTGTATTGCTCTAATTATTATCTATCTTATGCAAATATTGATATAAGTAACTATTTCAGTTAAGGACAGTCTCTTTCGACGGATAAATATTAATTATTTGTTGTCTTTATGCGTCTGCATGACGCTGGTTATAAAATCAGTTTTAATAACATAGAGAAGAACATTTGTTTCACTCATATTTGCATTACATTTATTTCTAAACCACCTCTCACTAGTTTTAAATATTTAATCACATGTTAATCTAATGTCTAGTCTATCCCAAATGAACATGAACATACTACACTTTTAACTCGGTGACACGTCTCGAAAAAATTTAATATTCCAACCCTTTATATTATAATCGATTTAAATACGACTATACTGTGACAAATCTATTCGCTTCTCTTTGTCAAATCGTTGAAGCGAATGAATCGAATTCCAAAGGTAGGAGCTATTTGAGATAAGCTTCTGAAATCGGACTACATCACATGACTGAATAATTGAATTTGAAGTGAATTTGATTTTAAAATAAATAAGATTATTTGATTTGGTAAACAATTTGACCTCTCTGTTAATAAATAATAATTGATGTTATTTATGCGGAAAAAAAGATAATAATCAGTTAACAGATGAGACAGAGAAATTTTGTATATGTATAATAAAAAAAAAATGTAATGTTTGTGTTAAAAAATTATAAAATAGAAAAATACGCAAATGAAAACAAAAGATATTTATTTCTGACTAGCTTCCGCCCGCGACTCCGTCCGCGCGGATGTCGGTCTTCGCGTGGATGGTTTATTTCTCCATTTTGAACTGGGAAGACGTTTCTCACTAAATTAATATTAGACGATCACTCTCGCTCGCCACACTGGACACGTCCGCTCGCATCAAAATTCATAAATTATATGCATCGCGCGGAACGCCGTCCTTATATAGGAGTCGAGGAGGCGTGGTGTCGTGCGGCCCGCGTGTGCCGCAAACGGTTTAAGGCAAATCCGACTTTTGGCGCTACAGGTTACATCGCTGAATCCACTGCGGGTAACGCAACGTGTGTTCGCGGTTCTACAGAACAACGTCTATGGATAAAACTGAAAAAATTAAGATTTATTTTTTTTCCTTCGTATTTTTCCAGGATAAAAAGTATTCCATTTTATGCCCAGGATAATAAGGTATAATTATACCAAGTTTCATTGAAATCGAACCATTAGTTTTCACGTGATGCCTTCACATACAGACAGACAAAAATTTTTTTAATCACATAATATTTGTGTTTGGTATCGATCCAGTAACACTGCTATTTATTTTTTAAATATTTTCAAAGTACAGAATTGATCCTTCTACAGATTTATTATATTATGTATAATATATAGATTTATATTGATAAACCTAATAAATCTTTTGCTAGCATTCTGATGCTTTATCGGTTGCACTGGATTTTTCTCTTTTTTTTTCAATCGCTTGAATGATATAGGATGGGTCCTTGATGGGCATCAAATGCTGAAGTCTCGAATCAATCAATTCTGACAGTAGGCAATTTATGTAAAATCTTGATAATGGTCCATCATTTTATTTTGCCTAAACGTTACATACTTTTTTATATATTCTATTTTTAACGAATGATTCACTCCAGTCCAAACAGCAAATAAGCAGACTTCTGCTTCTGCAACGTTTAGTTGTCCCTGAATTTGGAAAAAATAGTCATGATTCTTATCTATGACAAAAGTGTTATTTTTTTGCATTGTATTTCAAATATTAAATTTTTTATTTTTAACCGCATCTTCCGCATTCATGTCTTTTGCCGGAATTAGACATTTAACGTCTACTAGTCCCATTTTCCCTTCTTGATATGGGAGTGTATAAAGTAATTTTTTTAGATATTTCTCGTTATACTTTTAAAAAGTTATTATTGTCATTTTGCTCATTAGGTAAAGTAATTTCGATATCAGTTTAAGTTTTTTGATACCTGCAATAAAAACGTCATAATCGCCTGCACATACTTATCGATTACACCCTGTATACAATCCACCATCCACATTCATAATGTTTTCCTGTCCTCCTCTCCTTTACGCTGTTCACCGATACATTTTAAATGAGTAAATCTGCTACCACTGAAGGATGTTTCATTGTGATCAGCAAATTTTCACCACTGTTGTCGATTATTTGTCTTTCATTTTTAATCAGCAATTGGGAATCATCAGTTTTGTTTTTTGCAGATTGGTGATGTACCCTAACAAAAAAAGTTCAAGTTCTCAATACAAGTTTATATTATATTTCGTATTTCTCAAACGAAAAATAAACATTTTTGGAACTTCAAAAAAAAATTATATTATAAGAAAATTTATGACCTTACTTTAGTTTTAAAGAAATATACATCCCTTTACTGACACCCCGTAAAATAAAGAAATTGTTGCCAATCACCTTTGTAATGTACCTGCTGGTTTCATTAACTTTATGTTCGAAGATAATTTTTTTTCTAGTATTAGTCTTTTCTAGTCTTTTTGTAGTAGTATTTTCTAGTATTAGTATTAGTAATAGTAGTTACACGCATATTTTTTTCGTTTATTTTCCATATCGAAATCAAATGTTTAAAAATACGAATATTTGCACAAAACTAAGATAAAAATAATCAATTAACAAAAATATTAAATTTAATGAAGTAGAGCAACTTTCACTTCGGTATGAAGGAAAATCGAGCGCAGAGCACACGTCAGAACGCTCCGGCCCAAGGAGCGCGACTAAAGAAATTCGCTAGGATTTTTCCTAATTATTTTAAATATTTTTTTAATATTTAAAGAATTATCAAAATTCAAAAAAAAATTTTTAACGGATTAATACTCATTGGTCTTCAACCATCTCGAATAAATTAATGGAAAAAATAACTTTTAGCAGTATTTATCAATAGATTTTGTAAGGCAAAAAATGGGAATTTTAATGAATTTATAACGTTCTAATTAGGAAAATCATAAGTTTTTCGGCAATTGTATTCAGCAGATTTTAATAACGACTATATAAGGATAATAATGCGCTGATCAAATTGTGTAAATTGTAATCGGTTGCAACGTAGTGAGTGCACAAACTTAGCTCGAAATGTCTTTGGGGGAAAGAGACTTATCTTGAAGGCCTGATTAAGGTAGTAACTTTATAATTAATGTAAAAAAATTCACGCGCATTGCGTATATAACACTAATTGATAAACAAGAAAAAAAAAATCAGTTTATCATTTCATTAGCCGGGAAAAAATTGCCAAATAACTTGTTGAAAACGCAATTTTGCTAGACTGCAGCCTTAATGTCTCAATACTGACTAAATTTTAAAGTCTAGTCAGTAATAAATACATTCTGAAACACTGGTGAATGGCCGAGTAAAAGAAAATGAATTCCCATGAGCAGTTAACAAATGCATTTCGCGTGTATCACTGTTTTATCACCTTGTCTTTTAAATAGATGATCAGCTTTCGGCGCTATAATTGGCACCAGATGTGTTTGAACTCAAGACCTGTCTGTTGATAAGTATTTATAAAGATCCTCTTAAATTCGTATAGGAAATTGAATTGAAAAAAATATAGCCAATTTAACTCGGGAATAATATAGTTATCTACTGATGAAAGAACTTCATTTTTAATTAATCCAAAGCAAGGATAACAATAGAAAATAAAATATTTTCGCTTTCTTATATTAGTGGAGAAGTTTAGATAAATGGATATTATATAAGAATAAAATAGTTAGCCCGTATAAAACCAGGACGAATAGAAATATCCGTAGACCGTTTTAATGTATTTCAACGTTTGAAGCGAATAACCATTTACTGAATTAAATTTGAATTTTTATTTGAAATAAATGGAGGAAAGTTTCAGATACTAGTGTTTTATTTAAATTAAATCTACAAAGCGGAGGCTTTTCGTTAAAATAGTTTTGTAATCATGTAAAATAACTAAGTCGAGTAAGTAATGGATTTTAGAATTTATATCCGTGTCTTCTTAAACTATTAAAGTTTTTATTTTATCATTTTTATACATAAGTAGCTGTGGCACGCGGTTTCATTCGCGGACTAATTTGCTTGTAAGAGCAAATTGTACATAGACAACTTATTGTTATTCTGGTATATAAGCTACATAATTTCCAAGTATGATTAAAATTCGTTAAGTGGTTTTCTCGTAAAAGCATACAAACATACATAGCTACATTGATCCATCTTCACAACATTTCACACTTATAAAATAAGAAGGATGTCAATAATATAAAAATACATCGAGACGTATGTGATATTTATATTATAACTAGGTTTCCGCCCGCGGCTTCGCCCGCGCAGTCAAAGAAAAACCCGCATAGTTCCCGTTTCCGTGGGATTTCCGGGATTGCGTCATTTTTCCGGGATAAAAAGTAGCCTATGTCCTTTCTCGGGTATCAAAATATCTCCATACCAAATTTCATGAAAATTGGTTCAGTAGTTTAGGCGTGATTGAGTAACAGACAGACAGACAGAGTTACTTTCGCATTTATAATAATAATATTAGTATGGATATAATATAAAACACAGTAATTGGGTATTTTAAGAGCCTTCTTTCGAGGGTATCTTAAGGGAGAATACAAAGTTCTTTTTGTATCAATATCTAAAATTGAAATGAGTTCAATTGAGAGCTTTCAACAGAATTAAAGCGTCCAATTAGATATTAACCGAATTAATTAGGATAATTGAGGAAACAAGGGAAAAATGTTATCTACGATCTCGCTTTATTCGACCATGGGGAGGTTTTATCTTATATTGGTTTTACAAAACTATTCAAGGTAGGTTTTACGTCGTTATTTTAATTATAGTTTAAATTAATTCATTGCCAAAATAACACTTAAAAATATATTTAATTTAAAGGAGGAATGAATTATATTCAAAAGATAGCAATGATAAAATATTGATTAAATAACTCTTATTTTACATAGATTACTCATCTTACAGCTACCACCATTTTGAATTATCATAAACTATATTTATCATATTTTCGATACCTTATCATATTTTCAACAAACTCCACTTAATATCTTTCATCAGGTACTGAACCCCAGACCTTATCATCACTTACCTCTCACCACTAAACCAGGAAGCATACACCAACATACCTATCACAGAACATGGGGAAACAAAATGTCTACGCCAGAAGACATGTTAATATTAATGAATCAACCAACAAATTGACTGTAAGGGAACGTTTGACGTTTATTTATTACCTTTTCGGGTTTGGATATATTATATCCATCTTTTTTACTTTCTAATGTATGGGGAAACAGATTTAACTGACTGATATCTCAACGCACAATCTACTGCTAAATTGATAAGAATTTTGCTTTATCTTAGGGGAAAATGGTGTAGTTATATACACCATTTTCCCTTAAGATAGAGCAAAAACAGTTTTAAAGCTAGACCCGAAAGTCAGAAAGCTAGTTTTATAAGAATATTGAGACAAAAAGCTCAAAACCGAACATTTCTTTCTAAAATTTGAGTTCGATCACAAAGGACAATTTCAAATTAGTTAAATTTACATGCATTGAACGCAACTTAAAATTATAGACTGGAATTAATTTTAATTTTCGTGCAAAAAATAAAATGAATTTCTTTCGGCATATTACAGAATTAAACTGTATTTTATCATCTTTTTGGGAATTACCTCCGCTCGCAATTCCAAAGCACCTTAAATACCAAATTAATAGCGTTCATTATAAATTTTGAATAAATATAAAGAGATCAATTAATACAACTTTTATTCATTGTTAAGTCTAATGAATTATTCATTCATTTTGTGGGCTTGAAGAGAATACCAGTCTAATCTATACTAATATTATAAAGCTGAAGAGTTTGTTTGTTTGAACGCGCTAATCTCCGGAACTACTGTTCCGATTTGAAAAATTATTTCGGTGTTAGATAGCTATATATTATCATCACGCTAAGACCAACAGGAGTGGAGCAATGCGGGAAAAACGTGGGGCACAGCTAGTCCTACTAATATTATAAATGCGAAAGTTTGTATGGATGTATGGATGTATGGATGTTTGTTACTCTTTCACGTAAAAACTACTGAACCGATTACAATGAAATTTAGCACACATATAGAGGGTAACTTGGATTAACACATAGGATAGTTTTTATCCCGGAAATCCCACGGGAACGGGAACTATGCGGGTTTTCCTTTGCAAACGCGGGCGAAGCCGCGGGCGGATATCTAGTTCTGAATAAATATAAAAATCAAATACAAGTTTTATTCATTGTTAATTCAGATGAATTATTCATTCATTTTGTGGATTTGAAGAGAATCTAATTGTTCATATGTAAATTAAAAAGAAATGAATGTCAAGGTTTCATTTGAATGGCGTGTGTGTAATTAAAATTTAATGGTTTTGTCGCTATTGAAGCGGTTTGTATGCGTTGAAGTTTGTGAATATCTTTTTATCGTATGACTGCAGTCTGCGCTAATGTTGTAGAATTAATGTATGTAGGTATGGTATAGTAAAGCTCAGAAACTTTTCAGGCGATTCTGAAAATTATATTTCTGAATGGTTATGTTATTTTGTATGTATTTTTGTTGTTTTTATTTGAACTGATTAATTTCTAGGTATAGTAAATAGTGAACATTTGCTAGGCTATTTTAATGTTAACAACTTTCATAAAACTAAACAGGATTTGCATGAAATTAATAGGTAGAGCAACATAACACACATATTAAGCCCAAATAAATAAGCTATGTGTTTGTATTTGATTCTAATGTTAAAACTGTTAAGACGATTCAAAAGTGCTTCTAGAAGAAGTCTAATTGAATAAATAAATAACGTTTGAGTTTAATAGACCAAAAATACCATAGATTGGTTGCTTTTGTAAAATCAATCATAGAAACAGATGTGAACTGCATCTAGGTAACAAATCGAAGCGATTTTTTTAATGTCCATACTTTATGGGTTAGAGTGAAATACATCTTTCAACAAACTTTATATAAGTATGGATCTGAAAATAATTCAAATATGACTGAATATGATTCTAGATTTGTATGGAAGTATTGGAATTTTGAAAAAATAGGTATAGCTAGTTTCTTTGTATTAGTTTTATAGTATTGTTTAAGTATTTTTTCTATAATGTATTTTTCTCTATGCTTACGCATTTATCGACACGTAATTGGATTGTTCCCATTTATAATTATGACAATGACATAAGTTTTATGTTAACATCATACTTTTTGTATAGAATTGTATCAAGATTTTTATGTTCAATATTTATTATGTATTTAAAGTTTAGTAAATGTACTATATGTACTTTGTTCAATAAAACTTCAAGCAATACAAATACCTATTACAAATTTAATTTAATTATCATGTCCACTAGTTAACTCATAATCGTATTTCCTTACCCAGAAACGTATTCGAAATGTGCCCTACACATAATTAATTAACATAACTCGTGCATACAGAACCGCGAAAAATTAAATAACTCGAAACCAACCCTTCAACACCACAAAATACTACAGTAATTAATTTTTAATCATTCCTAACGGCCATATTTAATTATAACCATATAAATGGCATTGAAGCCCGTGCAAGAGAAATGAGAGCTTTTTCAATATATTTTAACAGCAATTAAAAGCAACGTTTAAAATGTTAATGAAAGTTTATGCAATTAAATTGTGAATATCAAGAGGTATCGATTGTCGTTGAACGCTGTGGATATTTATGCAAACTATTTGTATAAAAGCCATTTTATTGGTGGAATGTCATCGATATAATAATAATTGTATGTAAATTTGTATGGAAGGTGTAAATTTATGGAGTTTATTATTATTGGTAGAAGCACAAACGAAATGTTTTTCCGAGTTGGTAACGTGAAAGGTGTTATATAATACACTAGCTGTGCTCCGCGGTTTTACCCGCAGTGCTCCGATCCTGTTGGTCTTAGCGAGATGATATAAAGCGCCTTCCTCGACGAATGGGCTATCTAACACCGAAAGAATTTTTCAAATCGGACTAGTAGTTCCTGAGATTAGCGTGTTCAAACAAATAAATAAACAAACAAACTCTTCAGCTTTATAATATTAGTATAAATTGGAGCTTTATTTCTTGTTGGTTACGTGTAATAAGGTCTCTGAGGATATAAAGCTGTGCGAATATGCTAATGCTTTTAGCATTCTTTCATCTTTAGAGATCACTAAGAAACTATTGAAGATGTCTGCTTAAAATATTGATTTCTTAGTGTCTGCATTTTCTGAACAGTTCTTTTTATTTGTAGATATAATGAAGTGATAAAGAAAACAGTCTCTCGTATGTATTTGTGACTTAAATACTAAAGGAAAAGTACGACAAGATTCGTAATCCAATAAACGAAGCCACACAAATTCCGAAAGTCAATCAATACCTCTCGGTGTTATTCATTAAAACTTATAAAGCGGGCTGCGATCCAAATATCAAGCGATTTCCGAAGATTGGCTTTTAAGCGAACTTTTGGATGTTTGCCAAAACATCAGGTAATAAAAACTTCGTGTTATTGGTAACCACATGTTATGTAATGTGGGTTTACTTGTTAGCAAGGCATTTGTCAATATGAACTATGACTTATCGATGTTATGGGAAGTTTGAGTGTGAAGATTGAAAGTGTTTATTTCATCTGGTAACAGGAGTAGGAATAGTTTTTGTTTGTGTCCTTGAAGATTTTTTAAATGTTTTATCGTTATGTTAGTTATGTTTAGGTATAAAAGAGAGTAGAGTTTAAGTTTTAGATACAAATAGGGAGTTTATATAAAGCCTAGTCAAGTCGAAACGTTAGAATAAAATAAGGTACGTAAGTATTGAAACCATTTTGTGACGAAGTCGTAACAAATTTAATTTACAAATCATACGTAGCGTAAATTAAAATAGCGTTTTTGAGCATATTATGCTTAGTGACCACAGCTACTAACATTCAAGCGCTAAAATAAAATATGCGAAGTAAGATGTAGAATAGTTTTAGTATAAAAGATTTATGAACAGTTTATTAAAATACGGTATTAAGGCAGTGGGGATGAAGTTTGGCCAATATATTCATGCTCATTACACTAGGAGTTAAGTTTAGAGTTAGTACCTAAGTACCTACTGGATCTCCACTATTCAAAAGTAGGATTACTCCGAAGGATTATGGTAATGAGATCTTCATTTTAAATCACATTATTATCACACGGTTTTACATGGATTGTTCCGCTGTTATTGGTCTTAGCGTGATGATATAATATAGTCTATAGCCGATAAATGGATTATCTAACAGTGAAATCATTTTTCAAATCGGACCCGTGGTTCCTGCGGTAGCGCGTACAAAAAAACTCTTCAGCTATAAAATATTAGTAACATAAATTCCTATTCTATTCTCAGAATTAAAATATCTAGTACCGTTTATCATTATTTCTATAGTATCCGATACCTACAGAAGCTGAAAGGACAGAATAATAAATTTGGGCTCAAAAATCGCTTGGTACTTAACAAAGAGACTCTTTTGCAAAAGATACGTGTAATGAAAGAAAACCCGTAAAAATGAGTTAAAAGCAATTACTTCCTATTCGGGTATCTGTTAAAAAGGCAAGCTTCAAAGGAGATGGCAACAAAAGCCACGGGCGCAAACAGGAGACCTTTAAAATGCGTACTTTTTCCCCTACACTTCAATCGCTTTGAAACTTTTTTTGCGTTTTAACAAATACAGGGTTGTGGACGAAATGTTAGCCAATTTTTATTTTATTTTGGGGATTGTTAAATTTTTATTTTCTGAAATGTTCTTTCCAGTTTGATGAACGTAGTTTTAATTTAAACTTGATTATTTTTATCCAAAACATTTTTTATTACACGCATCACGCAGTCCAATTAGGTATATAAAACGCAGCAAAGCAAAATGACAAAACACATGTTCCATTAGATATTAATACCTTATATAGTAGGTATTTTAAACATTATTTCACAAAAATCTGTGTTTATTTAGAAAAACATACTATAATAATATATGTAACAGCTCCTTCTCATGACCAATAACACCGAAATCAGTCTACTACATTTTGTTAAACTAGTTGTTCACAAAATAAGAATATATTCAATTTGTTCAACTTGGTAAACCAGTCACGCGTGAGAGCTGTTGACACTCGAACCCTCACGATAAATTGGAATCCGATTTCTTTGAATGCTGAGGAAATAGTGCCTGACAGTTGAACGGAATGAATAGGCTTGTTATGGATCTGATGGAGGAAGGGGGTCAAAAACATAGAAGCGTTGAAGAAAAATAAGGACTAAGTTCTGCTTTTATTAATGACTAGCTGTGCTCCGCGGTTTTACCCGCAGTGTTCCGTTCCTGTCGGTATTAGCGAGCGATATAATCTATAACCTTCCTCGATAAATGGGCTATCTAAAACCGATAGAATTTTTCAAATAAGACCAGTAGTTACCGCGTTCAAACAAACAAACAAACACCCTCTTCAGCTTTATAACTCGTATTAGTATAGATTAGTATAGATAGTTGATTGAAGTTATGTGCGTTTCATACATTGAACATGTGTTTTAATTTAAAAAATGGTTGTGATGTGTCATGTAAAAATTACTTAAAAGATGGAGAAAACGCAAGCTCTAATATATAGGTAGATATAATGAGTTCTGTCTGTTTTTTGTATGAGTAGGCATCTTAACACACATTAACCTATATTATTTATATAGGTTACTAGGTTTTCGCCCGCGGCTTCGCCCGCGCTGTCAAAGAAAAACCCGCATAGTTCCCGTTCCCGTGGGATTTCCGGGATTGCGTCATTTTCCCGGGATAAAAAGTAGCCTATGTCCTTTCTCGGGTATCAAAATATCTCCATACCAAATTTCATGAAAATTGGTTCAGTAGTTTAGGCGTGATTGAGTAACAGACAGACAGACAGAGTTACTTTCGCATTTATAATATTAATATTAATATATTATATAGTATGGATTACCACAGACTATAAATTTGATTCCCTAGAATGTTCTATCACTAATGAAAGAAATCAGTAATGCAAGGCAGAAGCAAAAATTATTATTTATCCAGCGTCTCAAAAATTATGGACAAATCTAAAAATATTGTAATCAACTTGAACTTGTCAAACAACAACGTTCAAAATTGTTACACAGGGAAACCAGTAAAATTCTTCGGAGTATTGCGAAAAATGTTTTCTTTGCGAAGCCTCAGTAGGTCAGCACCCAAGAAGGTATTTAATATGAATTGTGCTCTCTTACATTTATTTATAATTCTAATTAATTTTCTGGACTTTTCTACACTTCAAAAGTTCAGGCGGCTACTATTACAAAACTGGCTATAACCGTCTTACAATAAAATTACAACTACCTTAAAATAAATACCTTGCCTGATCTGTATGCATGGCTAATAAATTTTTATCAATTTGTCGTTTACTAGTGAACTCTACTCTACACACATTTCACATTTAGCAGGGGAATATATTACCTAAGAAATGTGCCCTGTAATCGTTGGTGATTGTGTTTCTTAAGACAATTCTGATACGCTATTCAACCACTTTCCTTTTCAAACACTTTTGCTTAAGCCAATAGATAAAAGATTGCAAAAGAAAAGTTTATTTGTCACCTTTGTCTTTCTAGAACCTATAAAGCTTAACCTATCTTCACACTCACCACAGATCGAACCAGCAGTTCAATCGTGAACCACACGTTGCAGACCAGCTCGATATAGAAGAAAGCCACATGGGGCTGGTCGTTCTCCTCCCAGAGGAAGGTGCCGTTGAGGGTAAAGTTCTCCATGTCGAAGGGTTCTGGCACCCGCAGGTCAGGGTGCGTCTTCAGGCAGAAGCAGAGCACGGATACACAGATGAAGAAGACTGATGCAGCTGATATCACCTGGAACAGGGTATTATATTAGTCGAAAGGTTATTTTGAGCAGCAAGTGATTTTAAGTATGGCAGCGCAGTAGGGTTTGTGATCGTATTGGAATTTTTATATTAGCCGGATTCACATAGAAAGAGCGACCTCGCGAAGCATTTTCGTCGCAAAGCTGCTTCGCTTAAATTTTAAAGTTAATCAATTTATAAACTAAAATTTGAAATGAAAAGGAAACTTCTTTTAAACAAACGCTTCCGCTTGGCGTAATGCTAAAGCAAATATATATGTCTTGCCTAAATTCTTTCCTGAACCCTTGTCGTTGATACAAGTCCACTTTTCACTGGACAAACGCTCCAAAAAATGTTCTCAACACAAGTCAAGCCACTATTTCGCAGAATCCCGTCCGCAAGTTAGTCCGAGCCGCCCAAATATTTACCTCTAACGTTTGGAGAACGGAATTGTTGTTAAACTAAACATTATGAATATTATATTTTGCTAGCAATTTCCCGGTACAACCACCATTAGTTACTCGCTTATTTTCCCGTATAGAAAATGTTTTTAGCCGAGATGCTTGCAGGAAATGGCAGTGCGTGTTATTTCCTTATTGTTTGTTTTATGTGACCGCGATTTGCTTTGTTCACCGATAATTTTTCATCCTAAAGTTTTAGAAAGGAATAGGGTATTCTACTGTTAAATCTACTCACTACATAGTATAAAACAAAGTCACTTTCTCTGTCCTTATGTATGCTTAAATCATTAAACTACGCAACGGACTTTGATGTGGGTTTTTAATAGTTAGAGTGATTCAAGAGGAAGGTTCTAGTATATAATTTACTAGCTTCTCCGCGCGGTTTCACCCCCGTGGCTCCACTCCTGTTGGTCGTAGCGTGATGATATATACCCTATAGCCTTCCTCGATAAATGAGCTATCTAACACCGAAATAATTTTTCAAATCGGAGCAGTAGTTCCCGAGATTAGCGCGTTCAAACAAACAAACAAACAAACAAACTCTTCAGCTTTATAATATTAGTATAGATTAGATTTTAGACAAAGCGGGCGAGGCCGCGCGCGGAAAGCTAGTAGGTAATAAAAGTCATACAACTTGAAAAGCGGCTGTTTAGAATAAAACAGTCAGTTAAAGAAGAATCAATTCATACAGACAGGTTCATGAGTAAGGCAAAGACGAAGGGTGAGAATATCGCCTGCGTATATCTAAAAATATTCTCTGCTCTCATAGTTATAATAAAAACACACACAAAGATCGACAAAAGCTTATAATTTTAAAATTTCAATGATCATTTAAAATTATTGAATGAACTCCCGTTTAAATATTGATGATATTTCAGCAAAACTGCGTTTAAATATACCTGAGTTTAAACCGCTTTCATATAATATTTAAGTAACAAATTCAATGGAAACGTTCGCTTTTAAGAAAAATCGGCTTTCGCGAATAAGAAGCGTCATAAATCGTTGTATTATGGACATGGCAGGTCACATTTTTAAAGGTTTGTCACAAGTATAAGCTTCTTACTTTTATTTATTTATTATTTGTTTAATAAATGTACATTTAAGTGTAGGTATCAAAGTTTTTTTTAATAAATGGCAATTAAGATCACAATCGTTTTTATTTAATTATCCCAATCCTGTGTGTAATTTCAAAATTCTTATTGTAACGTTCTCTCTATGAATTTCGATAAAAGATGGGTGTTAACTTAAATTTGTATAAAATATTATTAGACATATTATTGCGTTAAGGATAGTTTTTAAAACTTTAATTTCTGTGGAAAGCCTTGTAAGCATAACAATGAGACAGTCTTTCGTAAGTACAATATTACCAAAGACGTCATCATAGATGACATCTTTGTATAATATTTTAACGCTACCTCTTAAACATTGCACCACGTAAATGTGAATTTTTCGTGCCATTATAACGTATATCCATTCACCGTTTGTTTCTATTGTCTTTTAACAAAACAAGCTGAGGGTTCAGAGTCACGATAATCCACCCATCGTGAGAGCATTAAAACCTTCTGAGTGACTTGCTTTGCGGTTTTATAGTTATTTTATAGAGTTATCTAGTAAAGGTTGAAGTTTTATTGATATTTTAATCGTAGTAATAAAATACACTGTGAATCGTGAACAATGGTTTAATATTAATTATATTTGAGAGATTTCAATTTGAAATTTGAAACATTCATCTTTTGGATCTATCTATACTAATACTAATAATATTATAAAGCTGAAGTGAGAGAGTTTGTTTGAATGCGCTAATCTCAGAAACTACTATTCCGATTTGAAAAATTATTTCCGTGATAGATAGCCCATTTATCGAGGAAGGCTTATAGGCTATATATCATCCCGCTAAGATCAAGAGGAGCGGAGCAATGCGGGTGAAACTGCGGAGCACAGCTAGTATAATATTATAATCCAGATGATTTCTAAAACACGAAACAACAAAAGAATTAGATTTATATATAGCACACCACTTAATTATTTGTATTTAAACTTTTATTTTAACGTTTCTTAAAGTATCCAACTAACATAAACATACAGGGAAACGAAAAACATACTAAACATAAACAATCTTAATCAAATATCTTATATTAGAAGTTAAAATTAGCCTCTTGATTGAACAGAATTATGAACATTAAATACGCGAGGTAAATAAAATCGTACTTCTATGTTTATTTAATGGCCTGAAACGTTGTTTAGTAACTACATAATAAATTTAATGGGAAGGAAAATAATAATGAGCGTATCGTTCAATCAGTACTGTCATTATGGAATTTAACTAAATTTAAAGCTTGTGTTTTAATAATATTTTTAATAGTCATAAACTTTAATATTGGATATATAACATTATTGATACAAATTCTTTAAGCACAGGGGCCGTATTATGACCTCTTATTTCCAGACAGTTTACGCCGTGAATTAAACTTACTAGCAAATTCAAATTATAGCCGCAATTACCATTGTTGGCTGGTGATTGCGATCATATTTTATTTAAATTTATTTAAATTCTTATTATTATATACTCTACAAAAAGAAAACCTATGCTAAAAGAAGAAACAGCACAGATAGCGGCCCCAAGTTTACTTAACGATTAACTTAAAAACAACTCAAGTGATTTTAAATATTCTTTGAGTTTTAAAAAGCAACTTTTCTGCTTACGTAAAGCTTTATTTAATTTCATTTATCAATTCTAAGCTAGTATCAATAAAAAAATGAACCATTTTGTATTTAAATAATACATGTACATCTTCTGATTAAATGTATGCTACCATTACATTATTGTCTCCTTTGTAAAAATGACAAAGGCTGAGTTAAATAATTGCAGTAACGTCGTTTGTTTTTATTTAATGGTGTGTAATTTACATACAGTTACATTTAATGTGTTTTTTTACATATTACAAGGATTTGGTTATGTTTCAAATAACATTAGCTCGTACATAAATTTCTATATTTTAAAATTCCTTTTGTCCTTAGTCACGGCATCACGCGTGAACAGCTGGACAGATTTTGATTTTGTTATCGCTAACGATAGAATGCAGAGGGATTTATCTAATGACGATGAGATCCTTCTATTAAGAGAAGGATCACAATTCAAAATTGAAAAATTAGAACTTAAAACAGGCTCGTCAGTCTTTAAATCTGGAATTAAAAGTTAGAACTTAGAGGTCTAAATCTTTGGGTTACCAATACTCTAAATATTTAGTTCTATTTTAAGAACACAAAGCTATAAATGGCTTTAAAAATAATTAACAAATATTCACATTTCAAAACTGTACGAAATAACCAACTACGAGAATATTCAACATTTAAAAAGATTCAAAATTATCTTAGCATATATTTACAAAAAAACCAGTGAATAAATAGATCCCTAAGCCATTAATCATTCCCTTTCGTAACTTTTAAAACCTTCCGATTCATAAAAATAAGTACCATGACGCGCTGAATTTTGAACGGGGTTAAATGTATCGTGGATCCTTTATCCCTTACTGAAAATAAAATACTTTCGCACATATTGACATTACACACATTCTTGAGTATTTTTCATATTCATTGACCTTTTTAGTTCAATGGTTATTCTACTGAAATGTTCTGGGTTCGATAGTAACTTACAAGGGTATGACAGAGTGGATATCTTAGATGTTGGTGGTATTTTTGACAAAAATCAAGTAAAAATGAAGACGTATTTTACCGTTTTAATTCTGTATTTCTTTCTGTACAAGTATAAACTTAGAGGCCTTGATCATATCTGCAAATATATAACACTTTCTAAATTCTAGAAGTTTCTCTCTTCAAAATAGAAGAAGGAAAAACAGCATTACGTACGTAAGACAGGAACAAAGAATTCTTATGTTCGTGAATTGAAATTTAGGTTTAAAATCTTAAAAAAGTAGTAAAGAAAAGTAGTATACGCAATGTAGAATGCATCGTAGTTTTTGAAGTCGACTGAATGAAAATTATAATACCTATGTTCTATATTTCTTTACCACCGTAAAAACACCCTAGAAACGTTTCATAGCTCTACCAATATTTTCAACCATCAAAATTTACCCAAATATCGATTATGTTGGGATTAAATTTTATAATAATCACGAGATTTTATCATCTCCGATCCATTTTAGTATTATTTAGAGACCCCTTAAATAACAATCCAAATTCTCTAAGTCATGTTCACCCTAAAGGTCGTGTCCTTTGATGTTATTATTTTGTGACATGAAAAGAACATTATTTTCATCCTTTATCAAGGTTTTATTTTCCTTTTATTATTGCTTCAAGTGTGAATTCGTCGCAAATAATGGAAAAACTATGAGGAAATGTTAAAGCAATATTATTTGTGAATACTTATTCTATCTATATCTTGCTATTCAACTATATCCTTAAAAGTAGGTAGTACTATTCCGGTTCTTTCCATTGTATAAAGATATTTTTTTGGACTGTTTCAAATGAATTTATATTTTGTTGTTAATTTGAATATATTATAAATGCTTGAGCATGTTTAGATATAGGTGTCGGATCATTTAATTTGTCTACTTTTCCTTTAAAATCATTTACGTGATCCTTATTTCAACTCTTAACAAATTTATCATCGTCTTCGCGTCCTCCTTACACAGTTGCAGAATTTTACCATTTAGTAAAACAAAATATACCGGCCGAATTGATAACCTCCTCCTTTTTTTTGAAGTCGGTTAACAATAAAACTATTTTTAAATAAGTTCTAAAACATATGATAAGAAGCAACTAGATGCATTTTAACCATTCCGAAGTTTCCTCTCACGATTTCTCTCAGGTACCAAATGTTGTGTCTTTCTAGCCCGAGTATTTCATTTGAGACATTTACTCTACGTGTAGTCTTTTGGGAGTTTTGGACAGTCTATGCTGGCTCAAACAGCTAATAAGAAATTCCTTTAGGTCACGAAAATGAGACGGGTCGCATTTACAAACAACTTTTTTATGGCTTACTAACATAAGGCAGCATGGAACAATGTTATATGTGTGATTATGGTTTCATACATAATATATGTATCTACATTTTAGTCCATTGAAAAGAATTTTTATTTATAGTTCTACAACAAAAACTTACTAGACCAAAGTTGTAGAGAATTTAATTTGCAACAAATAATGTTAACAATTTTTTTTATCGGATAAATAGTTTAAGAGATATATCGTAAAAACCATTTCAACCGCTATTTTCAAGATGGCGGCCGTGGGACAAGGGTGGCAACCCCACAAACTTGGTTTTAGCTTCACACTGACCCCCCCTACATATCAAAAAAATAAAATTGCGTCCTCTAAAAAACGCAAGATTAGGCCTAAAAAATGTAACATTTCAATGGACTATTTATGAATTCAAAAATGTGATAGTACTTACTAGTATTAAGCATATTCTTTTATCTTCATTTTAACTTAAATAATATCTCTTAGTATGAAGTTTTTGAAGTGAAACTTCTGTAGGCGCGTTAAATAAAATTTTCAAGGTCGCGTCATAGCACTACCGTCACGTCATGGAGTAAGGCGACGATTTTGGTATCTTTGAATCTTGCCTAAGAAATTTCACTTCTGACACGTGAACACGTGTGTTTTGCACACACGCTCATGTTTAAAATGAAAATTGTACCTACATTAGTCGTCTAGTTAGACATTCAAACGCAACATACTGTTGTCTGTTACTTTATCAAATATTTAAACTCTACTTTTTTGAATACTTAGTTTTAGCTTATCACATTTGATAACAAAAGAAATAATTTAAACTCACATACAAATATATGAACTTAGGTTGTTTATACGAGTATAAAGGATGATATAAGAATATTCCCCGGGTGAAAACACAAAAAACAGTAGCTCAAGATACCTACCGATTGTATACATTATCTATCTCCAACAAAGGATGGAATTAATTAATCATTTTTGCACAAAAGTTACATCAACTCAAAGACAATTTCTCCTTCAAATATTTTTTGATATTATTATTTTGAGGCTGGATTAACATAATACTTACCGGTTTTATAACGATCATTTTTCAAAAGAAATTTTTTGATTAATTTGCTTTTCACTTTTCGGTTTCGACAATTCCTTTTTTGCTGAAATGTTTTTGTTCTAAATTGACATTTTCATTAATTTTATTGTATTTTCTTTTCGGTTATTGTTTGTGTAATGAAATAAGATAAATGATAGAGTCCAATTTTCATTTATGTTCTAATAATCCTTCTTTTACCCAGTTAATTTATATTTCCAAGTTCATTTTTTTAATATGCTTTTCTGATATTCAAATATTTCAAATATTTTAAATGTTCATTATAGTTTTTATAAGGCGGAAGTATCTCCGAGTCAGAAAAAAAAAATTAAATTATCTATATTCGAACTATTTAGTAATCTATGCTACACTTTTAAAAAAAAGTCTTGTAACAACATGGTTATAAAAATTAAAGTTGATCCATAACTACCAACATTTAATTAAAGAAAGTTTTTCTTCGAAATTGAACTTTTTAGTATCAATTATGTCCCTAATACGATATATCATCAGTACTTATATCTAAGAATATTTATGACAAACATTTTAACAGATCAATATTATATACCCAGACTCCTTGAGCAATTTACAAAGAACGTAGTCACGTTTAGATTCAGGCGACAGATGTTTTCATTGTGTCCAATAATTAATGGAAGAAGAAATAGTCGTCTTGAAGTTCACTTGAAAGGGATTCACAGTAATGTTTTATAATACTAGGTTTGCTACGCGGCTTCGTTCGTCTACGCTCCTGTTTGTAGTAGTGTGATGTTATTAATCATATACACTTTTCGTTATAATAGGTTGTCTTAACTAATATTGTAAAGCTGAAGAGTTTCTTTTTTGCTTGCTTGAACGTGCTAATCTCAGGAACCACGGGTCCGATTTAAAAAATTATTTCACTGATAGATAGTCATTAATCGAGGAAGGCTAAGACATGGCTAAGACCAATAGGAGCGGAGCAATGCGGGTAAAACCACGAGGCACAGCTAGTTAGGTATATATTTTATACAATTCACACTACAGCAGTAGGACATTCATATCGCTTATGATAAACAATTATTAAAATAGAAAAAATAACGCATGAGTCACTTAGTTAACTGTACCAGTATATATTTTTTAAAGTTTATATTGCAATAAATTCCAAAAAATTGTAAAAAGGATCGTAGTTTCATCCGCAGTACCATAACGATCATGACAAAGTGTAGATATTGGACCGTATAAACAATTTGTTCACGTCACAAAGTTCTTCTTTGTTACCTGTAAAATGTATTTTTAGCAAATTGATACATTTTATTACGTAGGATGAACGGGAAAATCGTTAATAATATAGTAACATGTCTTATAAATAAATTATTCCCTAATTATAAGAACATTTCTGGATGTTTTAACTTTTTATATTCGTATATGAAATGCCTATATTAGGTAACAAGCTAATTTTAGTTAATATCTAACGATATCTATTTTTACCCAATCTCTCATTTTATTCACTAACCTATCCACCCTTACGTGTGACGCAAAATATAAGAATGGGCCCTTAACCTTTTCAATAAATTTGTGATGCGAAATTGCACCTTATAAAATTACCAGCAATTGTCTTATTTATACTGGAAGAGATCGCTACCCAGCGATAAGACTGCCATTTGTACATACTTGTCTCTGTTTCTGTGTTTTGTGTAAATTTTGTATGTGTGCAATAAAATATTTAATTATCTATCTATCTACCTATCACTTCAGTACAAAAATATCATTAAAATATAATAAGCAACAGCCCAATTTACGTTTATAGCGCTTGAGATTTAAGATACGCTCGAAGGACCAAAAGTTAATCAAGACCGCTTTGAGTGACTCAAATTGCTCCACACTTAATACTAAGAGCACTCAATCTTTAGTAAAGCCACGACAGATATCTTATCTCGGAAAGGCGAATTACTTCAACTATTCTATACGGTAATTAAGGATATTTTAGGTCTAAAGGTCAACGTGGAATCACATTATTATAGATGATAAGATTATTTAGCGAGAATTCCATAAAAATCGTTGTATAAAAATGAAGATTCGAATTGGATATATTAATATGGAATATCTTATTAAGTGAAATTATAAACCGTCTGCATATTCTTATGCATTGATAAAGTAGTTAGCCAACTCTTACCTTTTCATCACCAGTAAACAATTACCTACCGTCTACAAAGCATAAAATGAATTCATCTAGTCTATATCAAAGTCACATGAAATACTAGGACCCTAACAATGCACAATATATCATTATCTATCACTTGAACAAAGTTGGAAACACGACAAATATCTAGTAGAATTGTAATGACTTTCCTATCAAAGGCTGTGGCTTCTATATGAGTTGGAGTTTAATAAAAAACTCTGGCAAAGTGCAATCCTGCGCCTGTGCTCTTATTTCCGAGTAAGTTAACCGAGTTATTGGAAATTGGATTTTATGCTATTGAAATCAGGTTCCAACTTCGGAAATAGTTTGTTACACGACGTCCTAGGCTGCAGCAGTTACATTAGTTCAGTTATAGTTAAATAGAAAAACCATAGCACTAGGTACGTTGTTAAATTATTTATATCTGAAAATTTCTTAATGATATTTTCTTGATAATATTCAATGTTAATGTTTTTGTCTATAATATATTTTGTAACAATGATTAGGCTGCTAAGTATTTAATTTTAATCCGAATGCTTGCACTCTGCAACTGTTTACATTTTTTTTTTGTAATACAATAAGAAAGAATATTTATTTTTTAGCTTAATAATGGCAAACAATATCATAAAGGAATACTTAACTAGAAAACACTAGTAAAGTGTTAGTTACACTATTTACCCATAGAAATCTAATCCACACCCACAGACGATACCAACTCCATATGATTTAACGGAACATATAAAAAAGTTTGGCAGTCGTTAAACATCCTTTATGTATCAAAATAAACTACTAAAAAAGGTCAAAATACCCTAACGTGATCCTGTTTTAGTGCCTAAGGATATAGCAAAAAGGTAATCGCAATAAAAATTGAGATCTCGCACATTTTATGTACATATAACTGTAACACAGCTGCTTTGTACTGTGAGCTTAGGTCACAAATTGTACTAAATGTTATTTAGCCTTTGCGTTGACGTAAAACTTCACGAGATTAATATCTTAGATCGGCTACTCACGTACCTGCAGCAGGGGCAATATTGGAATTGGACCCTTAGTTGGCTCCTTAATTGTGATGTGCATATGCAAGCAGGGGCAATTTAGAGAACAACTGAAATTGCTCCGACCGCCGAACAACCGAGATTGTCCCAATATTGCCCATGCAGCAGGTACTTGAGTAGCCGGCTTAACTATAACACAGCTTCTTTGTACCATTTGTACTCTATGAGTATGTGTCACAAATTGTACTAAATGTTATTTATCCTTTGACGTAAAACTTCAAGAGATTATCTTATACAGCAATTCGGTGAAACTTTTAACCCTTAAAATTTCCTCTAGATATATTAGCTGTAACTAACAGTTGTGTTTCATTAGCATTAAATGTTTGGAACTAGAATTAGCCTTTTCTGTGAATATGATTTTAGACGCATAGTTGGTGTATAGCCCTTGTGTTAACGTGTTCTATAATTGCTCTCACAATTGCTCTATTATAATCTCTATGGAAATTAACCATCTCAACGAAAATTCGATTAGAAATTACTATTATTTCATTTGAAATACGTTTGTTCTGAAATTGTATATTAGAACTGAAATATTTACTCAAAAAACAAAAGCTCAATTTAGTTTTCGTACTTCAATCAAAAACACGTTAAAAATATTATTCCCTCTTTATTCTATGCAGTTCGAATCCTATCAATAATAATATACGAGTGCAAATCGCTTTGATTTGTGGAGCTTAAAAATCAAATTTATTTCATTTCATTTGACGTTGAATCTAAGGTATTGGAAGCTTAAATTCATTTTAAAGTGAAATTTTTATTTGAATTTTACACGAGACAGATCACCTGTGAAATTCGATAATGTACAATAGCTCTATTATGTTAAATTTTACAGGAGTATCTTAAATTCTTGTTCAGTGAAATGATATTTTAATGAAAATAAAAACTCTATCGGATTTAAAACATGATTTACTCAATGTATTACTTATTGCGACGTTTTGATAACAGATACAACTTCTAAATAACAGTCGCGTAAACATAAGAAAATACAGTATACTTCTCTAACTAATACCTTTGCAGACGGTGAACTAGAGGGCTCGTCGAAAAGCGCCCAGACCTTCGGCTTGATCCTCTGCCATATCCCCAGTTCACCAGAGTGATACGCCTCCTCATATCCAAAGAGCCGTGCGATCTCCTCCTCTGAAGGCTTCTCGCTGTCAATGTCCAGTTTGTCCAGGATCGCCAGGGTATTCTGAAAAAAGGACCTTTAAGTTATATGCTAAATTTCTTATTTTAGGAGTGTACACAATATAATTTATCTTATGTAGAGGTATATCTATGAAAACTACATCTAATAGTCTATTTGCATACATAGCTTGTACTTTTAGGTATTTTTTTAGTAATATAACATGTTTAGTGGTACTTTTGTTTTTTAATTGTATAAAGTATACATGACCGTGGTGTTCTTAATACAAATAAAAAATAATAATGTGCTCTTATTAACTTCACCTGTATGTGTGTATGTTACTTTTAGACTAGATTTTTACCCACTTTAAACGGACAAATTTAATTCTAACTTTTTACACACAGGTTCGGTGACAATACAACAATTGCGTGTATGTATGTTATGTACAGCATAGCGTTTTAACTATAATTATTTAAGTAGAAGAAATGGGAGTTTCTATTTCTAACGAGTATTTGCATTCCAGTGCACGTATCGTGATACATTCGACAAATCTGCATTGTAATGGGAAAACAAAGGCATATAGCATCACGTGGGTAGAGCACTCTGAAATACGTAAGATATATAGGTGATATGTTTCGTAAATATATTATTAAATTAATGTAGGTAGTAGATGTCTCTGCCTTATGTCAATACGAATACGAAAGCATCTTTGTCTGTTCACCAGACTTGACACCAAAATTACTGAACAGATTTCGAAACAAACACGAAAAGATTTAAATAGGAGGTATAGGGTGATTTTTTTGCTGGTTTCTTTTTGGCAATACTGTTTTTGATAGATCACGCGTGAATCGTGTCTTGTGTCTTTATCAAACTTGTTCAGTTTGGTCTATAATTTAACCATGAATCGACTTATGAACGAACAACGCTTGCAAATTATTGAATTTTACTATCAAAATGCATGCTCGGTTAAGAGAGTGTGAAGTCGGTTAAGAAGTGCGCGATGCACTTCATCGATTGGCGATTTTATTTTTTTTTGCTTAAAATGGAAGAATTGGACATGCCTCACACGTGGTTTCAAAAAGACGGTGCCACATGCCACACGGCACGCGAAACAATAGCCCAATTGAGAGCCGCCTTCGGCGAACAGTTTATCTCACGTTTTGGGCCCGTCGATTGGCCGCCTAGATCGCGTGATCAAACGCCTTTGGACTATTTCTTATGCCTACAGGGATAAACCAGCAACGATTGACGCACTGGTAGCCAATATTGAAGCATTTAAGTATTCGTGATATACCGGCCGATATGTTGTAGAGAGTGTGCCGAAATTAGGCCTTGCGAATGGGCCATCTAAACTGGAGCCGCGGCCATCATTTGCATGAAATCATCTTCAAACATTAAATTATATTGATCGTTTTATCAATTCCATTATAGATTACATCAACATTTTCAAGTTTTTTGTGTTTTTTTTGAAAATCAAATCCTATACCTCTTAAAAAATCACCCGTTATAAATAATAATAAGGGGAAAGATGTCATGTCTATTGTCTATTGATAATAATTAGTCGCCAAAACCCTAATTTATTAATAAAATTATCCCCAATATAACAATATGATAATATTATCACATCTGTATACCCAGCTGCGTTTGAAACCTTTCAATCATCAGCGAGCGATGGAGCGGAATTAATTCGCTTGTTGTGAATTTGTCAAACGAATTTTGAACAGAATTTACAAAATTTCATCTCGGAAAGAGCGAAGTTGGTGTTTCTCGTGTTTTGTTTTCATATAATTTGCTGTATGTAATTGATATTATTTGAACTCATGTGGGGAACATGTTACTTGAAAATTTGTAAACGAATTTTGTAATTTTTGATGTATTTGTTATGTTTTACCAATTGTGCTGTATCGTTGTTGTATCATATTGTTTATTTTCTTTGTGTTTTAGTTAATGTTAAGAGTAAAATAAATTTGTATTTGTTCTTTGAAGCCTTTTGATTAAATACCGTTTCATAAAGAGCCTAGGCTATTAATGAAACGACTGATTTAACCAATTACCTACGACATTACAATTTAAACCAATCTAACGTAATCACATTACACAAGTAACACGCAGTAAAACAATAATTTAAATATATAATTGAGTACATCTGTAGTATAAATTAGTACTTATTTATAACATAGCTGAAGTCAACCCTTTGACTGGTGGCGCATAAAATCTAACTTTATGGAGTCGTAAATTGCCCGCTAGCCGGGATCAGTTTCATGCCTATGATTGAAGTGGTACAAATATAGGAATACGCGATTATTACTAACCTACTTAATACTTATCTTATTTTCTACTCATCTTTACTACGATTTATCATGCGAAAGTTTCTTGGTTAGTTATACGTCGCAATGGAGCGAATTTATGATTTTTGTGACTAAAGACAATTATAGGAGGTTAGAGAGTACTTTTTACTGCGGCCAAACATCTCATTCAAATAAAAAATTCCATTGACAGTGCAGGCGAAGCTGCGGGAAGAAAGCTAGACATATTTTCTTTGTAAAAATGGATATTGTACGTATATATTATGTTTGTTAAAATTTGGTAAGAGATTAAAGTCTGGATTAACACAATACATTTATAACACTAAGCATTGATATCAAAGCATTCATTTTAATTCAAATCTTGGACCAAACAACGCCCGAAGCAACAGATGGTACAAGAAAAGTTCAGCGAATATAAGTATAAATTATTTTTTGTGCCCGGATTACGATCTCGGCATTTATAAACCTCCGAATAAAGTTAATTTCTTAGAAATTTATTTGTTTTTCATTTTAATCTGCCGAGAGCGAAGTTACAACAATATCTGAGTAATTGAACCGAATAATAATTGAGACGAGATTAAAACATTATAGTTAGTGGATGTTTCTAAGAATATTACATTATTAATTTTATAAAATGGTACAGTGTTGTCATCCTTGGAATAGAATATTTCGAGGAAATTTTTGACAATGTTGTTCGTTTAAGTGGAGATCTATCTTTTATAATACGGACGACGATATATTATAATGACGATACAATTTGGTATGTTAATAACTATAAGAACCTATAACAAAGTTACATAATATGTATATGTATAATAATAATATGATTCTTTGAGGATATTTTGAATTTAAAATTAGGTATGTTTTTGGTGCCTCAGTTTGTATAATACGCACGTATGTCTATACTAATATTATAAAGAGGAAAGGTTTGTATGTATGTATGTATGGTTTTCACGCATAAACTACTGGACCGATTTTGATGAAATTTGGCACAGATAATCTTTAGACCCTGAGAAAGAACATAGGCTACCTTTTATTGCGAAATATGTACCACGGGCGAAGCCGGGGCGGACCGCTAGTATATATAATAAAGTTAAAGAAGATATTTATCAGTGCTCTTTAAGTTTTCAGTGTTGAAGATGTGCTAAGTAAATTACTAAGTAATTAGTAAGTAAAGTAATTACTTAGATTATGTGAAAGTTTGTGTTATATTGGAATAATTATATTCTATTTGTTTGATTTAAGCGAATATTTTACTTTGATAAATTATAACGGATTATAAACACGAGCTATTCATTATATTATTTACTAGCTGTGCCCCGTGGTTTATTCGCATTTCTCCGCTCTAAATAGTCTTAGCGTGATGATAAGTATATAGCCTACAGCCTTCCTCGATAAATTGACTATCCAACAGTAAAATCATTTTTCAAATCGGACCCGTGGTTCCTGAGATTAGAGCTTTCATGTTCAAACTCAAACTCAAACTCAAACATTCATTTATTCAATTAGACTACTATTTAGTAGCACTTTCGAATCGTCATTACATAATTATTTTTAACATTTACCACCGATTCGGAAAGCAGTATCTATGGAGAAGAACCGGCAAGAAACTCCATAGTTGCTCTTTTAAATTAATCATGTCGATATTACATAATATGTAACTTATATCTAAATACATAATATATCATAATATGCCAAAGAACTGTCCTGTGGTTTTTACGCGACAACCCTCCATGGGTTTTTATCGTCCATATATTCCTGAATACTGTAGTACGCTCTCTGAACTAGTACATTTTTTATATAAGTTTTAAATTTAGAACTACTAAACTCTTTAATATTATGAGGAATTCTATTGTAAAAGCGTATACCTTGACCCATAAATGAATTTTTAACTTTAGCTAATCGGAAAAATGGCATTTCAATTCTATTTCTGTTCCTTGTGCCATAACAGTGTCTATCTCCTACTCTTGTGTGTAAGTCGGCGTTTTTGTGTACATGCAAAATATTATTAAATATATACTGTGATGGTACAGTAAGTATACCAGTATTCTTAAAGAGATCTCTTAGTGAGTCCCGAGCACGTAAATTATATATAGAGCGAATGGCTCTTTTCTGTAAGATAAATATAGTTTCTATATCTGCAGCCCTGCCCCACAGTAGAATTCCATAGGACATAATGCTATGAAAGTAGCTGAAATAGACCAATCTAGCCGTATCTTCATCGGTGAGATGCCTTATTTTTCGGACTGCATATGCAGCTGAACTGAGCTTACCTGCAGCGGTGTTGACATGGGCTCCCCACTGTAGTTTCTCGTCCAATGTTAAGCCTAGAAATACAGTAGACTCTGTAGGATGCAATACCTCCCCATTCAAGGTAATATCTCTGTTCAACTTTTTTATGTTAGGAAGTAAAAATTCAACACAAGTGGTTTTTTTGGCATTTAATAATAAATTATTGGCAGTAAACCATTCAGATATGTGTAAAAGAGCACTGTTCACTTCGTCAACATTTGGGTCATGCCTATCCACATTAAAAATTAATGAGGTATCATCTGCAAACAGAACTATTTCACACCTATCCTGCAAATAATAGGGAAGATCATTGATATATACCAAGAACAAGAAGGGACCTAAAATTGATCCCTGTGGAACACCAATGTTAATTGAAGCACCGCTAGAACGTTCTCCATCAACAACTACAGTCTGTATCCTATCATGCAGGTATGACGCTATGAGGTTCTGGGCTTTTCCTTTAATTCCATAGTGATTAAGTTTACGCAATAAAGTACAATGTTCAACGCAGTCAAATGCCTTGGAGAGGTCACAAAATATCCCCAGAGCATTTTTTGAGTTTTCCCATGCTTTATATATATGTGTTAGAAGTGCAACTCCAGCATCTGTGGTTGAGCGCCCCTTTGTGAAACCAAATTGTTTGGTGTGAAGTAAATCATTAGATGCAAAATGACTAGTCAATTGGTTTAATATTAACTTCTCGAATACCTTACTTAATGTTGGTAAAATAGAGATAGGTCTATAATTGTTACAGTCTTCTTGATCGCCCTTCTTAAATAGAGGTATAACTTTACTAAGCTTTAGTAAATTAGGAAATGTACCATAGTCACAACATTTATTAAATATAAAAGCTAAATTTATCGCTATATTTTCTATTATATTATTAACTAAATTTACGGACATTCCCCAAAGATCACAAGTATTTTTTAGATTAAGCGTCTTAAAGGCAGTAACAATATCATTAGCAGTTACGTGTCGCAATTCAAATAATGTACTGCACCCCGCAACATGGTCCCTCAAAAAGGTTTCTGCAAGTGCTGAAGACGAATTTAAACTATTAGTAATAGTAGCAGGGACACTACTGAAGAATTCTTCAAAAGCAAGCGCAACATCAGCACTTTTGTCAATAACCCTGTCATTATTTACAAGTTTTATGGTGTTACTTGATTTGCTTTTACCCATTTCACCATTTATAATAGACCAAACTGTTTTAACTTTATTACCAGAGTCGCGTATTTTATCTTTGATATACAAACGCTTTGCAGTAAAACAAACTTTTTTAAAAATTTTTGAGTAATTTCTAACATAACTAAGAAAAGATGGGTCTTTATTATATTGCTTCATACCGTATAACTCATAAAGAATGTTCCTACACCTATGTATACTAGCTGTCGCCCATTTACTAAATGGTAAATCCTTGGTAATATTTAAAGATTTAACTTTAAATATTTTTTCAAATTCATTATGTACTAAATTAAAAAGATTTTTAAACATTTCACAAGGATTATTAGGAAAGGATTGATCATTTAGTACGGGCAGGTTTTTGTTAATATTATTCCTAAATTTATTAATGCCTTTTTTAGTAATAGGCCTAACATTAATTCTTTTAAATGTAGGTATGCAATCCCATTCAAAAACTACTTTCTGGCCACAGTGATCCGAAGTCAATGTATTGAGAATATTTTTCTCTAAACAGTTGCAGTCACAGTATATATTATCAATACAGGTTGCAGAAGTAGGTGTAATTCGTGTGGGTTCGTTAAAAAGTTTATATAGATTAAATGACTGAAATAAATTAACAATTCGTGTAGCCGTTTGTGTTTGTAAAAGTAAATCAATATTAAAATCACCACATACTATAACTTTTTTTTTACTCCTGCTTAGACGCTTTAATATTTCTTCCATGACTGTCTCAAACATATTATAGTCACTGGAAGGGGGTCTATAAACGCAAACAATAATATAACGCTCCAGCTCAACACAGGACAGTTCAATGGTCCGTTCTACAGAAAGACTAACAATGTCAGTTCGTTCTTTACATTTTACACTATCATGTACAAAAATAACAGAACCTCCGTGAATAGCCTGTGTCCTAAAGTATATACTTTTTACTTTGTAATTTTCAATATTTACTAACGACTGACATTGTTTAAGCCAATGTTCTGTTACACAAAATATTTTAATATTGTTATCATTCAGAAACAATTCTATTTCTAACAGTTTGCTAGCCAAGCCTTGAATATTTTGATGCACAATGGAAAAAGACTGCTTAGCTGTTGTCTTATATACTAGTTTAAATCTAGCTTAGGGCTAGATTGTCTGTCAACACTTAACCTAGGTTGATGTATATAATAACTACTACATAAAATTATAGTAGATTGATGGTCTGATACCGAACATGTACCAGACTGGTTAATATTATATGCTATTAACATAGCAAGTTCTCGCTTATATCTAGATGGCAGATACACTGTATTCTTTGTCAAAGTAAAAGATTTAATACATAAGTTAATGTCAAAGTAAATAAATGCATCACGATGATGATTTATTAGGTTATACAATTTTAAATTCATATTATAAATTAATCTATTTTGTTCTTGTGTTAAACCAGGTAGGTATGGCAATGTACACAACATAAATTTACATTTAGTCTTACTACTAATATCTAACATTTTTTTAAATCCTACATCAATATCCTTATTATTTATATTTAAACTGTCCCCATATAATATAATTACAATATTATTCTTATTAAAGCTGAAATGATCCAGTGATTTGATTATATATTTAAATGAACTGTTAGGCGTACAAACATTAGTAACTTTAAGCCCTAAATTGTTAAGCATAGCGCCAAATCCCTGACCAATATTATCTGACAACACGATCAATTCCTGCTTTGAAAGGTGTTTAGTATTACTGGTTGAATTTGTGGTATTGGGTTTACCACTATGTATGTCTGTGTAGTCAGACTTATGGGGCGACGGCTGCTCATTGTCACTGTTTGAACACTGACATACATATTTATTGGTCAGCGACTCAAAACGATCCATATTCTCATTACTCAACTTAATTAGGTCATCTGCCTGTTGTATATGCTCGTTAATTTGCATTTGGGCAGAAGAATATTTCTGGTTCACATCATTTAACAATTGACTTAAGGAGTCTATCTTCTCCTTAAGTTCAGTTGTTTCTACATCATACAAGATTTTATAATATTCTAGATCCCTATGATATTTATCTAATTCCTGAACCAGGTTTTTATTGGCTTTCTCTAATTGAACTACATTTTTTGAAGAACTCTTTCTAACAATTGATTGCGTACGCTTGATGAACTTACTTAATCTAAGATATTTTTTTAACTTGTTATGCGAAGAGAAATTGATTTTTTTAAAGTTTACAGAACCAGGCCATAGATATATAGCCTGTTAACAAACAAACTCTTCAGCTTAATAATATTATAGTATAGATCCCTGCGTATTGGGATTAATTGCTAAATTATTATATTGTAAGAAATCTTAATTTCTTTATGAAGCCATTTATTAAAATAATATATTGATTCGTAAAATATGCACTGTCAAAATGCATTGAAGTTGTATTCTTGTAAATGAGAAGGAAAATAAAAGATAGAAGGAATCTTATCTTTCAAGATGAACTTATTATTTTACTTTTGTTACTAACCAAAATATAAGAACAGATTTACAGAAACATCTTTGAAAAAATTACAGAAGTTTTTAGGAAGGAATTTCAAGAGTAGGTACTAAATTTAATTAAGGACATCAAAGGTAAGCGTAATTTATAGACTTACCTTGTTAAATGGGTGTTTTTGTCAAATAATTTAAATAATTTACAAGATAAGAGGGGTCTGTGATTATTTTTTTATATTATTATTACGACTTCCTTGTTAATAAATAATGACAACGTTAATAAAAAATAAACTTTTTGTACACCCTTTTCTACAATTTGCGTACCTTAAAATATCTAAGCATTAATGACTTTGTTTTATAATATGTACCTAGTGATAATTAAGCAGTGTTTTATATTATGCCCACATTTCATGCGACACTGTAGTTACACAGATTACTATATTATAGCTGTTGTAGTATAAAGAATTAACTACGGTACAGAAATACATGACACTACATACCTACATTGTGAACGAAAACATCGACTTTTAAGCCTTAAAGCCTTCGAGGCTAAGTTGCAAGCTCAAGTGAATATTATCAAACAAGAAACTCGAGTTGGAAAAACTTTAATGCACGAAACGTGAGTAACTATTCCTTTTAAATATTAACTTTATTACACAAACATTGTTATGCACGTACTGAAGTTTTAGTGAAGAATAATTAGTAGAAATTACTACTTTGATAAGCCAAACTTTATATAAAATTAAACATATTTTATAATGGAATAAATGTTACTTAAATCAAGGTAAAATATCTTGTGGGTTGCCTTCCAGATTATATTTATTTTATTAATAACAGTATTTTGTTTTTGCCCTCTTCTTTATATTACTTCAAGTCTCTAACTCTACATAATATGTAAAATATTTTAAAGCCATACATACATATAAATATTAATATTATTTAATACTAGCTGCTCCGCGCGGTCTCACCCCCGTGGCTCCACTCCTGTTGGTCGTAGCGTGATGATATATAGCCTATAACCTTCCTCGATAAATGAGCTTTCTAACACCGAAAGAATTTTTTAAATCGGACCAGTAGTTCCCGAGATTAGCGCGTTCAAACAAACAAACAAACAAACAAACTCTTCAGCTTTATAATATTAGTATAGATTACACACGTACACATACAAATCATAACGTTCGAACCTTTTTGAGTCCTCCAAAAAGGACCACGCTACAGAAACGCAAAATAAATAAAACGTTCATGGCTATTGGCAATCGAATATCGGAGCAAACACATCCATCGTAATTGGGTTTTGTTTCAGGTGATAGAGGGCCTTTGTGGCATTAGATAGCCGGTTAATATTGTTAACTTAACGAGGAAACAATGGGTTCCGTATATTGTGTTGAACTGCCCCCGTACCACCCCGTACCATGTCTTATAGCAGTATTTCGAGTGTGGAAAAGAGATGGCGCTATATAGAACGTCTCGTATTTTGTGTTTAGGTAACTGCCCCCGTCTTAAAGCAGTATTATATTATCTAGTGTGGGAAACGATGTGTGGCAACGCTGTATAGCTCGTCTAGCGTCATCGCTATTGTACAGTACTCCCAAACTGATAATGCGCATAGAAAAATTCTTCACTGTTCGGCAACTGTCATATTCCCCGAGCCTCCGAAGATGATATGTATATAGAGTGGTTAAATGTATTTTCTTCATGCATAGTTTATTAGAATTATGAGTTTTATTGTGATTTTATGGTAAAAGAGATAAGTAACGAAATTTGTTTCGATAATTCAATGTAAGTTAATAGCGAGGATAAGCCACACGATTGCGAATATATATTTGTTGTATTGATTTACTCAGAAAATTCTATACTTAGAACTATTAAAGTGTCTTACTGAAGCTGGCGTAATGATGGATGTATGGAAGGTTAAAATAAGACAAAGTTTATATTAAAAAAAATGATTTTCAAACACTGGCTTACATTTAAATTGTAGAAATCTAATCATTAAAATCTCAGTCCAAAGGATTTACAGAATCAGGGATTATCTCTATTTCTGATATCGTAGAATGATCAGAACTTTCATTATGAACTTATTAATTTTCACTTTCCCCACTGCTATCTGCTACCTGTGAAAATAATCATTTTATCGGAAAATTCAACTTTGAAACAAAACTAAGAAGGGTATGTAACAGCAGCTCTATATAATTCCATACAGAGATAATACGTGCGGTCACCACCAATATATAAAGACGACTGACGGATTTTTGAATTTTTTGACTGACAGGCTACCGTCACCTATCGCCTGAATTGTTTTCGATTATGTATGACTCTGAATTGATTCTTATTTCTTTTGAACAAGGTGCAAGATGCGAGTGCATTGTTTAGGGCACTTACGATTCAACGATTCGGGGTGATTCGGGTGTTTCTGGAAATACGATAATTAGCGAAGATCTGCATGCGCATTATTAATTTTGGAGTACTGTACATCGAATTGGAGTCATTTTAACTTTTAATATAACTAAAGATAAAGCGCTACATTGCTTCTTCACAAAAAATGGTCCTTCAAAACGGACACAAAATGGACACGATCTGTGTCAGTAAATCACATCATATTGCGCTAAAAGCGAACTAATTTATTGTTTAACTCATCTCAATTAACCTGAGATTTATTGCAGCAATATACTCGAGTAATTGGCTACACTGTTAAATGTACATCTCCATAATTGTAAAATATTATCGCTTTGATTTTACGTTGCTTTAATAAATTCAAATATTTGTTTACGCCCTTTTTGAGGCAGTACGATACATGTAGATGCTAATGATTTATCTATACTTAATATTATAAAGCTGAAGAGTTTGATTGTTTGTTTGAAACTTTGAACTAGCGCGTTCAGATATAGATATGATCTCAGGAACTACTGATCCGATTCGAAAAATTATTTCGGTTTTAGATAAGCCATTAATCGAGGAAGGCTATAGGCTTTAATAATATTATCATCACGCTTAGACCAACAGGCGCGGAGCAATGCGGGTAAAACTGCGGGGCACAGCTAGTCTCTAATAACATCTATTTATCGATATGTATATGATGTAAAGGTAAGTTGTTGTTGTTTGCTTTTTTTATCGTTAAATTTAAAACAACTGAATCGATTTTAAAAATACTAGCAAGAAGCTATATTATGCCAGAGTGTCATATATAGGTACTATATTATATTAGAATTTATCCCGGTTATGTATATAGAATAATTATATTGTGTGGAATCAATAACATTTTTCACAGTCGGTTGAAAATAGCTTTTTCTACGTAATCCTTAATTAAGGTTGAATGTTTAATGAACGTATAAACTGCGGAAGGATGTCTGTTCTGGGAATTAATTAAAAACTTAATAGACAAAGACAGAACAGTTTAACACGAAAATGTAAGAAAAATAGTTTGTCTTTGAGAAATGGTAAGGTACTTTGTCGCATTGTTCACTGATTAAATCTATTTCCTTATTTTTTATAATTATGTGATACTAGCTGCGCCCCGCGGTTTCACCCACGTGGGTCTGCTCATCTTGGTCTTAGATATGTATATAGCCTATTACTCAATAGATTTTGATGGTGTTTTTTTAAAGATAAACCTTCCTCCTAACACGAAAATAATTTTTCAAATCGGACCAGTAGTTCCTGAGATAAGCGCGTTCAAACAAACAAACTCTTTAGCTTTATAATATTAAAGTATAGATTAAAATGTGTAAGTATCTATAAAATAAGTAACCATTTTATGCATTTTATATAAAGTTTCGAATTAAATATACGTCATAACCGTTTGAAAGGATAAATCAATTACAAGTCCGTTTAAACTATTCTAAAAGTCCGTACTCCGTTTAAACTATACGATAAAGATAAATAAATATTTCAGTAATAATGTAATTTCCAAGTGACGTTATTACAGGTTACCTATCTTAATCTCGAATTTTAATATTCCGAATATCATAATCCAGAAAACGTTTGGACATTTTTTCATAACCCTGAATTTTAAAATTTCGAAGTTTTGTTTGCCATATAATCGCAACTCCGAATTTCATTTGCCCATTTCTTTATTTGTACGACGTTTTACAATCTAGACGAATGAGTTCCAGACATACGAAATCTAAATGCACAAAATCCAGATGACCGTAATCCATATGCACGAAAGCCAGATTTTTAAAACACAAATTTTTGAAATACAGTTAATTGATATCCAGACAAACAATGTCCAGATTTTTGAAATTCAAATAAACGATATCCAGCAAAACGAAATCCTTCCAGGGGGTCGCAGCACGAACCTAACCTAACCTACTGAATAGATTTTAACACTTTAACCTTTCTGTAATGGGCAAGTAAAACAATAGCGAGTCGGTTCTGGCACTCGCCGGCCGCTGCCGCGGCACGCTCGCTTCGCTCGCTCGGCTCGTGCATGGGGGGGTCACACTTCAAACCTAACCTAACCTACTGAGTCGAATTTGACACTTAAACCTTTCTGTAATGGGCAAGTAAAACAATAGCGAGTCAGTTCTAGCATGGGGGTCGTAGTTCAAACCTAACCTACTGAGTCGACTTTGACACTAAAACTGGTCTGTAATGGACAAGTAAAACAATAAATTTACTTACTGACAATGTTTATTTTCAGTCGATAGTAAAGGTATAATCACGATTGTATGGAAATCAAATAAAAAGATTATGAAAATCTGGCAATAGTTTATCTGTTATACGATTATATGGGAACCAAATAAAAAGATTATGAAAATTTGGCAATAGTTTATTTGGAAAATGGTACGATGGGAAACAAAAAAAAGTATTCTGAGAATCTGGTATAATGAGATCTGTATTATGAGAATACGGGAAACAAAAAAATACTTTTTAAAAATCTGGTTTTGGTGCATCTGGAAATTGATTCATCTGGGAAATTAAAAAAGGAAATTTAAAAATTTGTCATTCATTACATCTGTCTTTTAAAAGTTCTAACAACCGTTTTCGGGGTTTTAAGATTCGGGTAATAGAAATTCGAGTTTTTAATAGGTTACCGTTATTACATCTAAAGCGAGATGACATCCCGAAGATTGTAATTATAACACATAAATATTTAATAATCTGTCCGACTCATATATACATTCAAAGGTAATATGTATGAATAGTAATTAATAATAATAAACTATTGACCAAGCCTAACTTCACTCGGTGTTATAGAACCCTAATCACTGCACAGTATAAAACAAAGTCGCTTTTTCAGTTATTACACATACATATAATTGTATGCTTAAATATTTAAACCTACGACGCAATGGATTTTTTTTAATACATAGAGTGATTCAAGAGGAAGGTATATAATTTATGAGGTTTTAGACAAAGCAGGCGAAGCCGCGAGTGAAAAGCTAGTAAATATAATACACGATCAATCTCTACATAGTATATTAATAAAGGTTTGCCCATTCTTTCCAAACAATTACTCTGAATGTTTTTATTGATTGCGCAAATAATTCTACCCCAACCTTTGTTGATCCAAGAAACCAAGTATCTATATAATAAAAATAATCGCCAAATACTGCTAAGCGTAAAACTCGAGAACGGCTCGATCAATTTGGCTTCTTTTAACGTTTTAGTTAAGGCACAAGGAAGGTTCTTATGGAGAGGGGGCACGAAAAAGGGGCAAGGGCAGAACAACGTATGCTGGGGCAGATAGTCACTACATAGTATAAGACAACGTCGAATTCCGCAATGGATTTTGATGGTGTTTTTTTTAAAGAAAGAGTGATTCAAGAGGAGGGTTTTAGTATATAAAATACAATTTGTTATGTAAGTTTAAAGCAAAGCGGGCGAAGCCGCGGTTGGAAATCTAGTATATCATATAATAGATAGTTATCTAACAGATAGTCACAAAGGAAACTCCCGTATTGGATTATAACTGGAAAACAATAGAAACAAAAGCAATTAAATAGTTGAAATTCGCATTTAGTTTCTGCAGTAGAGTGGTGTATAGAGGCAAATTAAAAGCGTGGTAAGTTTATAAATGTTTTATTAACACATGAAATGATTTTAGATTTTTTTATTAAATTTCACATCACTACATAGTATTAAATCAAAGTCGCTTTCTCTGTCACTATGTCCCTATGTATGCTTAAATCTTTAAAACTACGCAACAGATTTTATTGCGGTTTTTTTAATAGATAGAGCGATTAAAGAGGAGGGTTTTAGTAGGTATATTAAAATTTATTAGGTTTTAGACAAAGCGGGCGTAGCCGCGGGCGGAAAGCTAGTGTACTATAAAATGTATATTTTTGTGACCATAATATTTTTCTAGAATGTGGTAAAGTGAAAATTTATCAAATTAAAAAATATTTAAATTAGTTAAATTATCATCATTATATTCGTATATCGTTGGTTTATGTTTACTAATAATCTGTATATTGAAAAAAGTAGTAAAAGTAAATTATGAGAAAGTTAGAATAAAGAGCAAGGTTACGCATAGTTTCCTCTACCAATATTGAAAGGGTTGATTTTTATTACTGCCCCTATAATTTTTCATAAAATCTTTATATCCCATGATCTGTTTCAAACTATCTCAAAACGATTGTAAATTGTCGTGTCGCTTTATATTGTTCAGAAATAAATACGTCGAGTTTTATAGCATAATAAATAACTGTAATATTTCCCTCAGATCGTTTAAAATGTATAAAATGTAAACGCGAGGAACATTATATTTTTATAGAAATATTATGCCTTAAAAATGGCTACAAGAAATAGACCTGATTATTTTGAAAAATCCTATTGAGTCTGGTGACATAAACTAGGTATATCTATATGCACAAACATACATATCTACCATAATGCGATTTATTCACTATACTATTTATTCCAATATTTAGATAACTGAACAGCGAGGCGTGGATACTAGTAGATATTATCTATAATTAAGCCTAGATAGACTTTAAAATCTTATTCAAAAACTTAAAATACTTGAATCGATCACAATCTGTCATGACTGCAATGCAAATTTCAGTACTGCTTCACGACAAATCTATCGTAACGATTTAGCAAAAACCGACATAAGTATGTTATATGGCGCATCCAACGCTCTATATTCAAACTGTCATGACTATCAATTCGATTCTGATACTGCACATCACGATAAATATGTCGTAACGATTTTGTACAAACCGACATATGGCGCATCCAACGCTCTATATATTCAAACTGTCATGACTATCAAACGAAATTCTCGATACTGCACATCACGATAAATATGTCGTAACGATTTCGTACAAACGGACATATGGCGCATCCAATGCTCTATATTCAAACTGTCATGACTTGGTCATGACTATCAAATGCAATTCTCAATACTGCTACACGATAAATATATCGTAACGATTTATTACAAACTGACATCCAACGCGCCATATTCTTATTGCGCGCGATGTGAGGAAAATAAACCTGCATATTACTTCTCGTTCACTCAAATACTTCATATTTACTCGCTTTCGATATATCTGGGTATTTTACCTGTCATGGAAAATACGAGAAATGTTTAGTAGTTATAGTTTCTGTCGTATATTTCTCTCTGTTTGAATACATATGTGATAATTGTGTGAAGAAAACGGATGGGGAGATAAGTAGATGGTATAATTTAACTGTCAATATCTTATGTTAGTTCAAATAATGAAATAGCGAGATTATATGAAGTACTAGATTTCCGCCCGCGGCTTCGCCCGCGTTTTCAAAGGAAAACCCGCATAGTTCACGTTCCCGTTGGATTTCCGGGATAAAACCTATTCTATGTGTTAATCCAAGTTACCCTCTATATGTGTGCTAAATTTCATTTTAATCGGTTCAGTAGAATTTGCGTGAAAGAGTAACAAACACACATGCTCACAAACTTTCGCATTTATAATATTAGTAGGATTTGAGTCTGACGGCTAAGTAATATTCACTACTAGCTTTCCGCCCGCGGCTTCGCCCGCATTTTCAAAGATAAACCCGCATAGTTCCCGTTCCCGTGGGATTTCCGGGATAAAACCTATCCTATGTGTTAATCCAAGTTACCCTCTATATGTGTGCTAAATTTCATTGTAATCGGTTCAGTAGTTTTTACGTGAAAGAGTAACAAACATCCATACAAACTTTCACATTTATAATATTAATAGGATAACTACTTGTTCTGTAAAACTTCCTCGCAACTTAAAAATAATTTATCATTTGAAGGAGTAAAGGAGACTTTTCAAATTAAATTCAAAATTCAACCTTTTAGATGAAAAATATTTTTATATAACCTAAATGACTGTACTGTACATATAGTTCCAAATATAAAGTAGATATTCATATAGTGACCATTATATTTTACTAGCTAACTGTAAAAATTACCGTTATATAAAAAATATATTTTATTACTCATGAATTTCACGCGTTGAACACCAAATATTTTATTAGGTATAGACTATAAACAGTAAACACCTAGTCTAGATATCCCAACTCATAAACAACACTTCGTTGGCACTACAGCGATGTTACTAAAATAGAAAATCCGATGATCAAAGGCATATCATTTTATACATTATCGAGCCGCGAGAGTAACATAAATAAGTATTAGATACAGTTAAATTTTGTATAGAGGCTGCAGTTAAGAATATTGCGGAAAATTTTTGATACTTTAAATACAAGCTACATGATTATTGGTATTGTACCATAATGGTGAGTAAAGCCGGCTACTCACGTACCTGCCGCAGGGGCAATATTGGAATTGGACCCTTAATTGGCTCCTTAATTGTGATGTGTATAGGCAAGCAGGGGCGATTTAGAGATCAGATGAAATTGTTCCGACCGCCGACCAACCGAGATTGTTCCAATATTGCCCCTGCGGTAGGTACGTGAGTAGCCAGCTTAAGTTGTCTGTGCAACTACAACTATTGTTTATCATAGCAGTATTTCTATGCTCTAAGGCCTTAATAGGGGCTAGCGACCTTGCTAGGTGATTTACAAGGC
>CAJQZM010029119.1:0-21428 GCA_907164665.1 Colias nastes | reverse complement strand
AAAAATGCAAGGTTAGGGCTAAAAAATGTAACATTTCAATGGATCAACATTGTTTTACATTGATTGGAAAAATCGATGAAACGTCGGAAAATTAAAAAGACAAGATTTCTCACGAGATAGAAAAATATTACTCACAAAAGTAATAAAGAATTATTGGCTTTCACTACTTACATTGTATGTTGTTTCATTAAATTCACATGCCGCCCGTATAATACAACGAAACCACAAAATTTAATTAGGTTGGTATAAACAAAAACAAATTTTAAAATCGTTCGTGTGCCAAGATGCGGGCGGTTAATTTTTGTTTTCGTTTTTTTTTCTTCCTCTTTTGTTTTTTTATTGCAAGGGGCTGTGGCATTTCGTTAATATTCAAACTGTCAAGTGTCATTATACATTTTAGTGTTATTTTTTTTTCTTTTATGGCAAAGAAATCTCATTTATGTTTGTTTATATTATTTAATTATAATTTTTTACAGGTTACATCGTGCTATCAACGTTTTCATTGCTGAGTGCGTTTGGCTTGCTGATTCTACTTTCCATACAACCCCTGCCTGGTACAGCGCTCAATGACATAACTTCGGGAGCTGTTTGCAGCATTAGTGTTTTATCTTTATGCTTGGCTACTGTGGGAATATTAGCATCATATTGTTGTGCTAGAGATCCACCAGATAATAGAGTAGGTGTAGGAACGGCGAGATGGTACTAAAATATGAAATTTCGCGGCAAATTTATGAGTGTGGACACAGCTTTACAAATACAACAAAATAATTATTCCAGATGATGATGCTTAAAAGTTGGCTTTGAAGGGGAAATAAATTGTTTTATAATTATAATCTTTTCATTACTTTACAACGACAAGAATATACTTAGTATGGCATAACATAGATAAATGGAAATAAGACAGTAATGTAACATCGGGTAGCATGTTTGAGCTGTACAGCATTATTTAAAAATATTTCATTGTATTAAGTAATACATTTTATAATCTTAGACCAAAAAATTATTTGTTATACCAAAAACTGTAATAATATATTGTGTACCTAGTATAAGTTACAAGTTAGATATTTTGTGGATTTTAAATTATAATATACTTATTACTTACTTAGGTAAGAAAAAAAAGTTTAGGTACCTACTTGTTTGTAAGTAGTTTTACGATTTAGTCAATAATTATTTATTTATGTCGAATTACTGTTGAAATTGGAACGTTTTGCAAGTAAATGCAAAATAATATTGATACCTGTCTGCTAAGATTAATTAATAAGTTTAATCTCACGTCTGTATTCAATCACTGTAAATGTTTTATTTATGTAGAATTTTTTTTCATTTATTTCTATGTCGAAATAAATGAAAAAATTTTCTACTGTAGCGGTCGTATAGTACCTATAGTCGTATATAGGTACTACAGTATACTTAGGTATTCACTTTATTTATGGAATTGTTAATAAAAGTTTATAAAATTATTCTTGTATTTTATTTCAAAATACCTTTTCGTTCTTTGTTCTTACATTGAACTAGCAATCTTATAAGCTCCATCTTCCTATTATGAACTTATTAACTGATAATAGATATATATAGTGTAGGCATACAATATCTACCAGACAACTCCCAATGTTAATAATAACACAAAAATGTTATAATATTTTACAATAAGTAATATTAATTACACACATTAGAAATGCCTCATTTTTCGATAGAGATAGATTTTTTTTCTTTCGATAGAGATGTACCGCATCCTTTATTTGGATCGGCTAATTTTCGCAGTATAATCTTATTTAGAACCAATGAAGTTACATAATATTTTTAAATTCACTTGTTGTATTGTATAATTGGTAGGTACCTACCTAATAAGTAGGTAACTTACAGCTGTTAAATTAAAAATATACTTGGAATGTAAAGATTTCATATTATAAGTAGTCTCCAAGATATTTATGTCCTAATACTTACCTAAAAATAAATCAATCTCGGAGTTTAGTCATATCATTATTTTCGTTTATCTTGGTCGCGCCAAAAATAACTTCTATTGCAAAATTATAGAGGCCGCTGTGTTTATAATATGATATTTTAAACAATTTTATAACGATACAATGCCAAATAGTAAGAAAAATAAATACAAGTTTGTTATGGTTTGTTTTCGATGCGTAAACAATGTTCCCATCTCTTTTTAAATTCCAGAAAAATCTTGAAAGTTCCATAAAAGTACAGCTTTTACGTACATGAATACCCTTTATTGCTCTGAGTGAATACCTGTAGCACACATTGACAGTCTATTCATATTATACTATCATTTGTCTCTTTTACCACACGAAAAATGCATAAAGCTATCTCGTTCTAACATGGATTATCAATGTGTGTCACTTATAATAGTGATGCCGTACTAAAAATTTCAAATTCCACTTTGTTTGTAATGTTGAATTTTATTAGATTCATATTTTATCACTGTAATTTAAACTGATTGATTATTTTTATTTGAGGATAAGATTTCAACATAATTTACATGTATATGTATTATAATTCATTAAAAATATAATTTACATGTACCTAATGTACACTCTCTGTTACAATTATATTACAGTTTAAATTGCAGTTGGGAGGGATGTTTAAAACTAGCGCTATTTGCTACTTTTAGGTTTTGGATAGCAATTAGCAACCGACAACATAAGAAACGCACCTTTTGGTTCCATTTTATTTTTATGTGAAAAATGAAATAAAGTAGATGTATTTTTTCAGCTATATTTTTAATCAATTCTTTATTAGCAAAATATATTTCCAGATCCATTCTTTTACCAAACAAACTATATAACAGTAATTCAAAAACCATAATATATTATATGCCAACGAAAAATTAATACATGTACGTATGTTTATTATTTAGATCGAACATTTATTTTTAAATTTTCCCCACATTATGGGAATTTTTTCCATTCGATATCCCTTTTTACATTTTGACCCGCCCCTCTTGATGACGTAATGTTTTGTGATTGGTAGATATAGATCGTTCTCGAATGTTCTATGACATCGTTTATGCTATTGGTCGTTCTAGTACTACGTAGAGAATTCTAGATCATACATTCGCTTGAATATATAAGCGCGAACTGAGCGCGGGAAGTCAGTATAATTTGAAATACGATACAGTGAAGACGAAGAGTTCGGTGAGAACCGAGGCGAATATTATCCTGCGATATAAGTTTGTTGAAGAGTTATTGTGTGATAAAAGTTATATAATTACAAATCAAAATGCCCGCAGTTGGAATTGATCTTGGAACAACATACTCTTGTGTTGGAGTTTGGCAACATGGAAATGTGGAGATCATCGCAAACGACCAAGGCAACCGTACCACACCATCATATGTTGCTTTCACGGATACAGAGCGTCTGATTGGTGATGCAGCGAAGAATCAAGTGGCTTTGAACCCCAACAACACAGTTTTTGACGCGAAACGGTTAATTGGACGCAAGTTTGATGACCAAAAAATTCAACAGGACATGAAACATTGGCCTTTCAAAGTCATCAATGATTGTGGCAAACCGAAGATCCAGGTTGAATTTAAAGGGGAAATGAAGCGATTTGCACCAGAAGAGATTAGCAGCATGGTTTTGGTAAAAATGAAGGAGACAGCGGAAGCATATATAGGATCTACAGTTCGAGACGCCGTCATCACAGTACCAGCCTACTTCAATGACTCACAGCGTCAGGCCACCAAGGACGCCGGAGCCATCGCCGGTTTGAATGTACTACGTATCATCAACGAACCCACTGCAGCCGCGCTGGCGTATGGCTTAGACAAGAACTTGAAGGGCGAACGCAATGTTTTGATTTTCGATCTTGGTGGCGGCACATTCGACGTATCGATTCTAACAATCGATGAAGGATCACTGTTTGAAGTGAAATCAACGGCTGGTGATACACATCTTGGAGGTGAGGACTTCGACAATAGGCTCGTTAACCATCTATCAGAGGAGTTCCTACGCAAATACAAGAAAGATCTGCGTTCCAACCCACGCGCGCTGAGACGCCTCCGCACCGCCGCCGAACGCGCGAAACGCACTTTGTCGTCTAGCACTGAGGCCACTATTGAAATTGATGCCCTTTATGAGGGAATCGACTTCTACACCCGCGTTTCACGTGCTCGCTTTGAAGAATTAAACGCTGATCTCTTCCGTGGTACCTTAGAACCAGTAGAGAAAGCTTTGAAAGATGCCAAAATGGACAAGAGCCAAATCCATGATGTCGTACTCGTCGGTGGGTCAACGCGCATTCCTAAGATCCAGACACTGCTACAAAACTTCTTCTGCGGCAAGAAACTCAACTTGTCCATCAACCCCGACGAGGCTGTGGCTTACGGAGCTGCTGTACAGGCTGCCATCTTGAGCGGCTCTACTGATGCTAAGATCCAGGATGTGCTCCTAGTCGATGTCGCACCACTATCTCTCGGTATTGAAACAGCGGGAGGAGTCATGACTAAGATCATCGAAAGGAATAGCAAGATTCCCTGCAAACAATCTCAAACATTTACCACCTATTCTGACAACCAGCCTGCTGTTACCATTCAAGTGTACGAGGGAGAGCGTGCCATGACAAAGGACAACAACCTCTTAGGCACATTCGACCTCACTGGTATTCCACCAGCACCACGAGGAGTTCCAAAGATCGACGTCACATTCGATTTGGACGCTAACGGTATCCTTAACGTGTCTGCGAAGGAGAACAGCACCGGTCGTAGCAAGAACATAGTAATTAAGAACGACAAGGGCAGGCTATCGCAGGCGGAGATCGACAGGATGTTGTCAGAAGCGGAACGCTACAAGGAGGAGGATGAGAAACAGCGACAGCGGGTAGCGGCGCGCAACCAGCTCGAGTCATATGTGTTTAGCGTGCGACAGGCGCTGGACGACGCTGGTGCGAAGTTGAGTGAGGATGACAAGAATTCTGCTCGCCGCGAGTGCGACGAGGCACTGCGTTGGCTGGACAATAACACCTTGGCGGAGCAGGAAGAATACGAACACAAGTTGAAGGACCTCCAGCGAGTTTGCTCGCCCATCATGAGCAAGCTGCACGGCGCTGGGGCTGGAGGCATGCCTGGCACTGGTCCACAACAACACGCCAGTGGACCGACTGTCGAGGAAGTTGATTAAACCAAATATCCACTTTATTTTTGTTTTAAGCATAGCATATAAGCTGATCAGTATTGTGATATTTTAAGACTGATAATTTATTTGGCTGCCGTGTATGATCATCTGTTGATTTAAAAATAAATTTAAGTTAAATATAACTTGGTTGTTTTATTTTAATAATTAATACTGTATTAATAAGTACCGAGTACACATGACAATATAACACATACATACAACACCTATGTACAACACATAAACAGAACAAATTCAAAGGCAAACATTAATTGTGTAAGTACCTAGTTACAAAAAATATTGAAGTTTTTTTATTTCAATTTTACATATTTTGATGTTAGATATGAATTGAAGGCTTAATGCAGCTTCCAGGATCATTTCACTGTAAATAGCGTTTTCATGTAAGTTATTATTTATTTTTGATACACATATCTTTGAAACCTAATAAACAAACACAATCGTCAATAGCACTTTAAAAAATCTAATTTTAATTTCGCGCCCTCTTACATTTCGTATACAAATAAAAGTTGCACTATTACCACTGACCTCTATAACTATACGCTGGACTGGCTATCCCATACAAAATGACAGCTATTTGCTGTGCCGATTCAAAGCGCCCCCGGTGAAAGTTCTGAGAACTAATAAGATTACAAATTTCGTCGCTTCGTTTTGTTTACACAGGTTTAACTTCTGGATAATCTGAGTCTGAATCAAAAATAGTGTCGGTAATATTTCTATCATTGTAGTCGATATCAGAAAAGTTTTTATCGATAACAAACCATTTGTTTTACATCACAAGTATTAGTTCCATTCCCCCTCACCTGGCCTCACTGCTGCCGTCAGCGCCAAAATGGCGATTTTCAAATAGGCACAAAAAAATAACAGCAATAGCCTGTCCAGCGTATAGTTATAGAGGTCAGTGACTATTACCCACTAGATGCATTGAGCTATTATTACTACGTATAGAGGAGACACGACGAACAAAATCTGTGCGCCAAGATCGGCGGCGCGGGGCGGCTAGTGAGTCATAGATTAATCGATGTCATCGACTCACCGCCATAGAGGCGAAACTTTGTAAATATTCTGCCTATTACTTATCAATTATGAACAATCAACGTAACAATATATATATATATATATATATAATTAATCTAATAAATAAATTATTAATAAACATCAATTAAAAACTGTTCAATTAAAACCAATCAATGTAACAAAAAAAAAATTTTAATATTTTCATAATATTTTCATGATTTAACCTTTTTTTCAAATAATACCCACAGTACAATATTTTCTAAATGTGTAAAATTATTATTTTCCACTATTGAAATTTAGGTACGTCATGTAATATTACCTTGAATATTACTATCTAAACATCTTTCATACCAAATGCCATTTCTTAAATTTTTAGTCTATGACAAATGACGCAAAATGGCGCCCGCCAAAAATTTAGCTCGAACCAAGTATTAAAAATTATTATCTAGTTAATTACCGGTGAAAAGTTATTCCTTTGCACTTTTCCGTATTATTAATATTATTTGTGCAATATCGTAACACACGAAAGCATATTTGATGAGTTTCACTTTAAAACAAACAAAAAATAAGCGTGACATTCGCGCCAATGAGCGAGCAAACGACTGAGTGCAGTTAGGCCATTTGACCTATGTTGAGCGGAACATAAGTGATGTAGGCGGTGTCGTCTCCATACGTAGTAATAGTATCTCAATGTTTAGAACTGTTGTTATTACTGTGCATTTTTTATCATGATTTTATCTTGATATATTATGTATAATATTATGTTGTTCCATGCAAATACAATAATTTAAGTTATCTATGGCACTATAAAAATATGTTCATTATCTGTGTATGTCATTGTCAAGTCAATAAGACAACAGTCTTGCTGTCAAACTTTGTTATGGTCAAATCGTCCCATTTATTCTTAATTTTAGGATTTTGTTCTTTTCATGTAATCGCTACAAAACAACAAAGTATTTAAAAACCAGATTAGAATTTTTTTTGTAACTTAAAAATGTGTGTATGATAGTTAATTCATCCCACCAGAAGCATTTGTTTAGTGTAAATAGTTATGTGACCTAAGTTTAGTGAAATAGGAAACATTATTACAAGGTAAGGTTTATTTCAATGTTATAGCGTGTAAAATCTAAATTTATTCTGAATCTACAATAACTGTTCACCATGATTTTAACGTCACAATGGATGTTAGATACTTTTTACTATTTGTGTCAGACAAGGCCAAAACAAAGACAAAAAATGTGATAACACCATATCTGTTATTTCGTATCACTACATATTATAAAACAAAGTCGCTTACTCTGTCCCTATGTCCTTTTGTATGCTTAAATCTTGAAAACTACGCAACCGATTTTGATGCGGTTTTTTTTATTAGATAGTGATTCAAGAGGAAGGTTTTAGTATATTATTTATTAGGTTTTAGACAAAGCGGGCGAAGCCGCAGGCGGAAAGCTAGTTTATTATAAACAAAATGCAATGTTGTACATCAAAAAGTTTTTGTTTTATTAAATGGTCTGATAACTAATGAATCACTGCAAATCACATATCTATAAAAGAATGTTTGTTTTATAAAGCTAAACATTATTGATATGAACTTCTAATAATATAAAAATATATCTAGGTTTATAGGTTGATATCTTGTTTAGTAATGTGACCCAGTTTAGGAGATTATGTATTATGTCATGACATTTTAAAATCTAATAAAACAGAATATCTATCAGTTCATCCAATTGGAAGTATATTGGAAATTATCTAAACTTTTAGGTTATAATAAATTTTAAGCTGAAGTTTAGACAGAAAGTAATATTTATTTTGCCATAACTTGATATTTTTAACTACTCACTACACATTTGTTAAGATTTTATCATGAAAGAATTTTTACACACAGAACACAACAAACACAAAAATACGATTATTAAAAAACAACAAAAAATCAAAGTATATAGTCAGTCCGGTTAATAGTGAACAGGCATGAATGGAAACAACTCTACCTACACCATTAATACCTATCTATACTAATATTATAAAGCTGAAGAGTTTGTTTGAACTCGCATATCTGAAGAATTACTGGTCCGATTTGAATAATTCTTTCGGTGTTAGATAGCCCATTTATAGAGGAAGGCTATAGGCTATATATATCATCATGCTAAGATCAACAGGAGTGGAGAAATGCGGGTAAAACCGCGGGGCACAGCTAGTTAATTAATCTATTACCTATATATATAAAAATGATGTCATGGCATCACGTGTGAACGGCTGAACCGATTTCGATAATTCTTTTTTTATTATATTCCTCGAAGTACGAGAATGGTTCTTATGTAGAGAAAACGTAAATATGTACCACGGGCGGAGCTGGGGCGGACCGCTAGTTATATATACATTCACATTAATTTATTATGTACATTTAGTACCAAAAAGGATGCAACTTTCAACACCTATAGCTGAGGTATCAGCACTGAATAACAGTGAAAACTTTATTTATCAAGAACTTTATTTAAAATGAAACTTCATTATTTTGTGTCAATAATAGGTTTATATTATAGTACTAGCTTACCGCCCGCGGCTTCGCCCGCTTTGTCTAAACCCTAATAAATTATATACTAAAACCTTCCTCTTGAATCACTCTATCTATTAAAAAAAACCGCATCAAAATCTGTTGCAAAGTTTTAAAGATTTAAGCATACAAAGGGACATAGGGACAGAGAAAGCGACTTTGTTTTATACTATGTAGTTACTTGTTTTCATTAGGTTTTATTAGAACTGCAGTCCACAGATTAAAAATGACTCATGTGAATGTCATTATTTGTAAATGGGTAATTAAGAAAACAAATATTTATAAATAAATGTTAATTACAGATAATGGCCGACTATCATATTAGGGAGGCGGCTGAATCTCTTCTGGGCAGTATGTCGAACCAACCTTATCGAAGTTTGAGTAAGTTTTAGTTTATTTTGTTTAGTTTTATTATTAAACATTTTTAACTACTGTTAAATAGTTGATGAGAACACATACCTGAAGATTATGTTACGAAAAAAAAAAACAGTTCCATCAAGAGTTAACGATACAAAGTATAAATGAGAACAAAGTATAGAATTATAAAATTTTGCCTTTTTATATATAACTAGCGGTCCGCTCCGGCTTCGCCCGTGGTACATGTTTACGTTTTCTCTCCATAAGAACCATCCTCGTATAAAAACACAATTAACGAAATCGGTTCAGCTCTTCTTGAGTTATGCGCTTACCCACAAATTTTGCGACCTACACTTACCTATACTTTTCAGCTCAGTCGCAGTCAGTCAACCTTCTCACAGAAGATTTGGTAGCGGGACACAGGCCACAAGGCAGGATGTCCTCGATCCGTCGATTCTTCTGTCTGTTCGTCACTTTCGACCTGCTGTTCACCAGTTTGATGTGGCTGATTTGTGTTGTGGTGAATTTTTTTAAATATATTTATATTTCAGATAAGAATGTTAGGGTTAGATAAGTTAGATTTTCATGTAGACAGGCAATAATTAAGAAAATCGGTTTATAAGTTATTAATTTGAATGCTTTTTTAGATTAAATATGTATATTTTCGTACTTCACAGACATATTTATAGATTATATTTTTAAAATACGTTCTAAAGTGGTATTCACAAATATTCAAAACTACACTAATTTTCAAATACATTAATGTTGATATAATCAAATTTTAAATATGGCATACGTCATTTAGAAGTAACATGGATTTTTGTTGGTGAAATAACTTTTGATATTTGTCCAGTGGTATTTATGAGGTTTTTGTCTTCAAAATATTAATTAATATGCACATACTTTTATATTAACTAACTAGCTTACCGCCCGCGGCTTCGCCCGCTTTGTTTTAAACCTAATAAATAAATTATTTACTAAAACCTTCCTCTTAAACCACTCTATCTATTAAAAAACCTTTTTTAAAGATTTAAGAATACATTGGGACTTAGGGACAAAGAAAGCGACTTTGTTTTATACTATGTAGTGATTTAAATGTTATGTTTATTTATGTATATTAATTTATATCATAAATTAACTTTCAGATGCGAGGAGAAACCCTAGCGCAGATATTTACGCGGGAAATAATACACTATGACATTAAAGTGTCATTATTTGACATTGTGTTGGTTGCTGTGATTCGATTCGTGATACTCATATTGTTTTACGCGATTTTGTATATAAATAACTGGAGCGTTATAGCGGTAAGTATTTTTTGTTTAAATTTGAGGGTAGATGTAAAAAATATTATAAAATATAATAGTTAGGATTCGCAATATAATATCGGTATAAATAAATATATGTAGGAAAGGGGAATTACAATAAATTAATATTGATTCAGTATTTTAATTTATGTAAATCTTATAGATAGATCACCTACTTTCTAGATCGAAGTATAGATTTTTTTAAATATATTTATATAAATTCTCGTTCTGTCATATCTGTGAAATGCCTGAACCAATTTTGACTCAACTCTTTAGCTAATGCTATGGTAAAAGTGTTTCACAAAATAGTTACAGCTGTATTATTCTGCTATTTAATTTTCTCCAGCTCTCTACGGGTGGTACGTGTGCCTTTTTGATCGCCAAAGTGTTCGTATTTGACGTGAGTATAAAAAAATTAATTATTTAGATAAGAATTAACATAACCTTAAGTAAAAAAATAATATTGTATAAGTATAATTATGTACTACAAAAGCTATTCAAACTTTTTAACTTTTGTTCAAATATTTTTAATCAAAACACTACTATTTAATATTATTTATAACGTAAAATAGACTATTATATACTTTTGCCAAACGACAAGTAGATACTTTTTTCACTGTAAAATGTAAGTACAGTAAAAGAATTACAAGCGTAATAAACAGTTTGGAACAACATCAAAATGATAACATCAAACAAATAAGCACAAAATTCGCTTCAAACTAACAAAAAATAACAAAAAAAAATTTTTTTTTTCTCTCCAGTGGCCAGACGCCGCACAGCCAGTGTACCAAGTATTTCTTATTCTAACGTCTTTCACTTTATCTTGGGGTGAAGCGTGGTTCCTGGACTTTAGAGTGCTTCCGCAAGAGTTGCAAGCGAAACAGATATTGGAGGCTATAGGTAAGTTAATAGATATACCGGGTGTAATCGTTAAGTGTGTGCAAACGAGAAATATCCAAAAATGCTACATGAAACGCTCCCATACATTTTATTTCCCATACATTTTGTATTCAAAGCAAATGTTCGAAATTACATCCTCGTTTTGGAATACCATAGTATTCCACATCGAGCTCTATTTATAGTTTCTTAATGTACTTTCATCAAAATTTGCGAAGTAATTAAAGCACAAAATCAAATAAAAAAGCAAAACCTTTCATATTAAATGTTTGGAATAGTCATATTTCATACTAAATGTATGGGAGCGTTCGATGTAATTTTTTTGGTTATTTCTCGTTTTATTTAAAAAAAGTTATTATTGTCATATTACTCATTAGGTATAGTACTTTCAATATCACTTTAAAGTTTTTTGATATCTGTAATAGTTACGGAATAATCGCCTGTGCACATTTAACGATTACACCCGGTATATGTATATGTCGCAGGCAAATTGTATTATTTCGCCATTTACTAAAGCTCGGCATTTTGTAATATGTCGAGAATTCGTAATCAGAAATTTTTCGTTTGGAATAGGGGGTGGGTTAGGTTAGGTTCGTGTTTTTAAAACTACACAGAAATAGGAGCCCCACGAAGTGAGGCTCCGTCAGCTCGCGACCATCTTTTTGTAGAATTTTGGAAAAAGTAAATCCTCAGCATATTACAAAATGCCGAGCATTTGTAAACGGCGAGATTATACAATTTGCCTGCGACATATACAGGGTCACTTGTTATAAGTGTAATAGTTTTAAAGCGGTGAAAGTATAGGTCATTTGGAGTACAGAAAAGTAAACACCTATCCGAAACTTATTAGTTTCAGAAATATTTTACATTTTTTTTAACTGATTATTCGACTGACCGGTTGGCTTGGTTGGTAGTGGCCCTGCCTTCCAAGCCAGAGGTCGTAAGTTCGATTTCCACCCGGGGCAAATATTTGTGTGATAAACATAGATGTTTGCTCTGTATCTGGGTGTTAATTGTGTTTATAAGTATTTATTTAAAATTATATACATATATGTATGTTTATCAGCCATTTGGTTTCCATAACACAAGCGAAAGCTTAGTATGGGATCAGATCGTGCCGTGTGTGAAAGTATTCTGAAATTCTGTTATTAAACGCTTTTATTGAAGTGAAAACTTCTTTAGCGGCGTTGGGTATAAAATCTTAAACTCGCGTCAGGACACGTGGCCTGATCGAAAAAGCGTAAGACGGATGTTTTTTGTTTTTTTTTTTTTTTTTAGCCCTTATATTCCATGCGTAAGACGGATACCATTCCAATATATCAAACATGCTGAACGTTAATAATCAAGTTTTCACTTCTGCCGGCACTCCCGGAGTGCAACCCGTCTTTTTTTACTTTTTATCGTTTTCCCGAAGAATTTGGCTTGAATTTTCAAATTTTTAATGGATTTTATATGATATGCAAAGTATAAAATATAATAATATCATGAATAAATCGCTTTTAAATTACGTTAAAATTTTTAATTTCAAATTTAAAGTTACATCTATATACTTATAAATGGAATTGAATTGAAAATTAATGCACAGTACACCACGGAGCCTCGGGGCGTACGCCCCTGCTCCGGCCAGCTGCCTCCACGCACGGGGGCTCCACTGTGAACTGGTTCTCACCGGTCGAGACTCCGGAGTCGAGCCCTAATTACTTCCTCTTGTGGAACCCTAAAAAAACTAACTAATTAATGTCAATTAGTTTTTGGGGATTATTCGGTGTCTAGGCTATTCCTACCGCCGGTTTCTTTTAGAATTTTTAAAACTATTTTTTTTTTCTGAACTTTCTCAGCCAACTTACTATTTGGCAGAACATCACGGAGCCTCCGAGCGTTCGCCTTTATTCCTACCGACTGCTCCTTTTAGTATTTTTAAAACCATATTATTGACTTTTTTCGGGGAATTCTAAAAACCAACTTATTATTGGGCAGTACATCACGGAGCCTCGGAGCGTACGCCCCTTTTACGGCCAGCGGCCTCCACGCACGGGGGCTCCACTGTGAACTGGTTCTCGCCGGTCGAGACTCCGGAGTCAAGCCCAAGACCTCGCCGGCCGGGGGAACAAGTTATATTGACGCAGGATCAGGTTAGTGACAGTTTTTATAATAATAATAAGGATTTTAAGTATAGCTTCTATCGCGGGCCTTGAGCGCGGGGACCGAATCGAGAAATTCCGTAACGAAAAAACCTCACGCTCCCCACTCCGACGGGCACGGAGGTGTGGCTTGAAGGCATGCTATGCAATAGCTTTACCGCGGCAGTCCCCGCGTGCCACATGTCTTTTTTTTTTTTCAGTTTTTATAATAATAAGGGCATTTATAGGGAGATTTTTTTTTTTGGTTTGGTATCAGGGATTTTTTTAAGCGAAACTTATTTAGGCGCGTTGAGAGTAAAGTTTCAAGGTCGCGTCATAGCAATGTCGTCACGCCATGTAGTAAGACAGTTTTTATAATAACAATAATAAGGATTTTTTTTTTGGTTTGGTATCAGCGATTTTTTTGAAGTAAAACTTCTTTAGGCGCGTTGACAGTAAAATTTCAACGTCACGTCATGGCAATGTCGTCACGTTATGGAGTAAGGCGACGATTTTGGCATCTTTGAATCTTGCCAAAGAAGTTTCACTTCTGACACGTGTGCAAGGCCTTTTTTTGTTGATGTATGACCAGTTCGCCGGTTAGTACGTTATATTGACGCAGGATTAGGTTAGTGGCAGTTTTTATCAAGTTTTTTGTATGAAAATTTGTCATCATCATCATCATCATATAATATCATATCTATATAATATATAAAATTCAAAGGTGACTGATATAGTGATCTATCAACGCACAGCCCAAACCACTGGACGTATCGGGCTGAAATTTGGCATGCAGGTAGATGTTAGGACGTAGGCATCCGCTAAGAAAGGATTTCCCGAAATTCTTGCGGGAACGGGGAAAAACGGGGATGCACGTACAAAGTCGTGGGCGGAAGCTAGTCAACCCATATACATAGTGTAATCGTTAAGAATGATTTACGCTACAACGTGATGGAGCCGGGAAACAAATTAAAATATCCATCGTTTTTGATCAAGCCCCGGACGGGGCTTGGCTCCGTCTTTTTTTGGAACTTCGTTCCAGAAAAAATTAAGACGAAAGCTTCGTTCCATCTGTGTGTCCCTTGACACCTTTCAAGTATTTTTTGGTGAGTATGCCCTATGTACTTTTAAATATGTCCAATGAGGGTAGGAAAAAATATATTTTTTTATTTTTAGCTGTGCCGGTTTTACCCGGTTTCAAAAAATTATTTCAGTGTTAGATAGCTATAGGCTATTATATCATCACGCTAAGACCAACTAAAGCGGAGCCACGCGGGTAAAACCGCGGGGCACAGCTAGTAATCAATATATGGCACATTTATCGGCTTAAACTGTGATTAAATCTCTGTACGATTAAGTAATCTTCAATTGTAAGTTAACAACCCGGTTTTATTATCTACCGTTTTATTTAATCCCAGATTAATTATTATTTATAATAACTGATAATTTTTCCTATTATATAGACAATAAACAGATTTTTAATATATCCACAGACCGAACTAAAATGGAGAAAGTCTTAATTTGACTGTATTTTTTTTAATAATTTTTAAGCAATATGTAGTATTTTTTTTATGTTTTAAACTGCACAACCGCTAACTTCGTGAATCGATTTTGATTTATAATTACAAAATTATGGTATCTATCTTCTGATATTATAAAAAAGAAAAAATAAATATTTTTTGTAGAAAATCTAAAAAATGCGGTAAAATTCTTTATTCCGGAGTGACATCTAGGTTATATTAAAATTATTTTTTATTTTTTATCCTTATTTGTTATAAAAAGTTTCAAATTCAAAGTTTTTTGATAAAGTAATAATAATAGTGATGACCTTGCTACTATTTATCGATAGTTGATTGATTGTGTTTATCGAGGATAGTGACGTAGAAGACGTTCTAATTCTACTTTGATATTAGAACAAATCTTACAGATAAGGGTTATGAAATAAAAAGAAAACTTTGTCTTTGTATGCTTTATTTATATAACTAGCTGCTTCCCGTGATTTCACCCGCGAACATCAGTTTTCCCTATTAATCCTAATGTTCCTGTCTCTCAGTGAAAGTCCCCTCAAAATTGGTCTAGCCGTTCCAGAATTAGCCGAAACAAAAATACAAAAGTGTACAAATTTCAATTAAATCGGTCGCTTTAAAGTGGGTCAAAATAAAGTCTCAAGAGTCGGTTACATACATACATACATACAGGTGAAGCTAATAAAAGCGTGTTAAAAGATAGAAAAGTCTTCTTTTTTCCTTTGATCTCTTTTATTTCTTAAACTACTAGACAGAGAGTCCACGTTATTTGTATAAATAAACTAGCAAACCGCGCGAACTCCGTTTCGCCACCAGAGACACCTTTTCTTTGCTATAAACCTCACGGAGCCCGAGACCTTTCCAACGAATGCAAAACCGTGGAAATCGGTTGGTGCGTTCTGGAGTTATAGCGTCAGGAAGGAAAACCCGACTTATTTTTATATAGTCGATAAATAAATATTTTAACAAATAAAATAATTTATCTGCGCAAAACCGCGGGTCATAGGTAGTTATCATAAAATGCGGTACAGTTATTGATGCGATAATTACATCCATCCTGTAAAACGTTTGTAATATTGCAATGATCCTTATTAACCCCAATATGGATTACTGATGAGTGCATACTCGTGTACAGTGCAGTGCAATGAAATGGGAACACAGTCAATTTTTTTTTAAAGGAACAGTCGAATTTTTATTTCATACAATTAAATTTCGTCTTACGATTACTATATGCTTTTAAATGTTTTAATCTCAAAAATGTAGTGCAATAATCAGTTGCAAATAGCAAAATAGACTCATTCCGTTTCACTCGCTGCTATCATGAATACATATATTATACAACTAGCGGTCCGCCCCTGCTTCGCTCGTGGTAGATGTATACGATTTCTCATCATAAGAACCATCCTCATACTTCAAGAAATATTAAGCAAAGAATTAACGAAATCGGTTCAGCCGTTCTCGAGTTTTGCGCTTAGCAACACATTTGTGTAATTCATTTTTCTTATATAGATTATAGAAAATAATTTATAATAATAGTAGGCAGGTTAAATAGATTGCAATCCTTATCCGATCGTAACATGACAATACAGTTATCAATTTAAAAATTGTAATTACTTTCATTCCCATCTATGATTGATTTGAAATAGATAGATAATGTATTCAATATCTATTAAATCCGTTCTCTTAGTGGCTTATCAGTTAATGACAAATAACATTTGGAAATGTATGCCAAAAAAAATATACCTGCCGAATTGAGAACCTCCTCCTTTTTTTTGAAGTCGGTTTGAAATAGTATTATATTATCTGTGGTCAAAATCTGTAAATCGCTATCAATAAATTTATCTGGTCTATAATTCACTTTTCTAAGTTAGAATTATTATGCTTGAATATGTGTGGATTAAATTAAGTTTGTCAACTCATCGAATAATAATAATTCACGCGATTACTTTGTTGTTGCAGTTATATTTAAATATTTAAATATTAATTATGTCAAGATATAACTGATAAGAATGTAATTAATATATAATAACATGTATCAATCAATAGCTTAGCTACGCAAAATATATCAATTTGATTTGCTCCTATCATAATTCATTCAATGTTCCAACTGAATTAAATCAGAACATATACTAGCACTGTGCCCGCGGCTTCACTCGCTCACTTTAATGTTTTCGCGTGATAGCTGAACATGCATCGCCTAGTTCACTTGCATTAAGTTTTGTTTTCTTGACAATATTATATCACGTTCTTAATTTATGTATTTCTGTTTGTTTCGCTATAACAGCTGAACTATATTTTAATATGGATTTCCATGCATTACCACTTGAAAAGAAAATCGGTGAAAGAGTGATAAGGCAATTTTTTTTTTCAAAAACCACCCTTCAATAGCATGTAATTTGTCCTCCAGTGAAAACGTGCCGAAAATTGAGTTCACTGCACCTATACCTATTTATTTATCTTAATAGAAATTCACCGTAACAACTACTGTAATCAAATTTCATATCTGCTTTGATTTTTTAGAGGATGATTCAGCGAATTATTAGAAAGAAAGAAAGAAAGAAAGAAATCACAAATACAACATTTTAGCTTACAACTAATACATTTTAAGAACAATAGAAAATAAAAAATAAATATTACATCGGATATATTCTAGTATTTGGTCAGTATTTGTGATAAGGTGGACTACTCAGCATTTGCCTCTCCGTATTAGTGGAGAGGCGCCGGTTTTCAGTAGTCCCCTCGACTTGCTACGCTTGGAGCACCATAACGGTTTTTTGGGTGGTAAAATAAATAGCATAAACGTTTATTATAATTTTGAGATAGGTGAATAAAAGATAAGTAAGATAGTTATAATTAAAATAAAAAAGAAACAATATATTATATGTCTATATATAAAAATGAAATGTACATGATACACATATAAATATACATAATGATATGAGCGTATACATTTAGCGCTATTAGGGCTGGTTGAGAAATTCAGCAAGTACAGAAAAGAGCCATACGCTCTATATATAATTTACGTGCTAGGGACTCACTAAGAGATCTCTTTAAGAATACTGGTATCCTCACAGTACCATCACAGTATATATTTAATAATATTTTATATGTACACAAAAACGCAGACTTACACACAAGAGTAGGAGATAGACACCGTTATGGCACAAGGAACCGAAATAAAATTGAAATGCCATTTTACCGGTTAGCTAAAGTTAAAAATTCATTTATGGGCCAAGGTATACTTTTTTACAACAGAATTCCTCATAGTATTAAAGAGTTTAGTAGTGCTAAATTTAAAAATTATGTAAAAAACGTATTAGTTCAGAGAGCCTATTACAGCATTAAGGAATATATGGAAGATAAAAACCCATGGAGGGTTGTCGCGTAAAAACCACAGGACAGTTCTTTGGCATATTATGATATATACGTACAGTTACTTACATATTTTGTAAAATTAAATTGTAATACTGAAATGATTTAAAAGAGCAACTATGGAGTTTCTTGCCGATTCTTCTCCATAGATACTGCTTTCCGAATCGGTGGTAAATGTTAAAAATATGTATTGACGTTTCAAAAGTGCTTCTCGAAGAAGTCTAATTGAATAAATAAATGTTTGAGTTTGAGTTTGAGTTTGAGTACAACTTTTCTGTACTGATATTTAAAACTGTGCAGTGTTTTGCAATTTCTTGTAGGTGGAGGCAAATTATTCCAGCACCTAGTAGCGCTGTATGTGAAGCTTCCCCTGAAAGCCGCTGTGTAATTTCTGGGAACTGAGAGTTTATACATAGACGCCCGTGTTTCATATAAGCGATTGCCGTCATCCATCCACCTAATAATAATTCATAAATTAATAGGATTAAAATTCAAAATGTTACGCGTCTAATTTAGATAAGATTAATTATAGATTTAGATTAATCATAACTTTTAATAATTTTTAATGTATTTTCTATTATAGTAAAATAATAAAAAAAATGGAATCAAAATTAAATGTCATGCTAATTAATTTGATAAAATATCAATTATGATAAACTGAAAAACGTGATTATCATGACATCCCAACTTTCAGTAAATAATTTCCGAAATATTTAAATTTTAAACCCTTTGGAAAGCTTCTCAACATATTTAATGGTGCGGCTAAAAAACTTTCATTATTTAATTTAAGTCCCTAAATAATGAAACAAAAAAAAGTTAATGCTTTTATAAGTATAGTAGTAACCTTAGTAATAGTAATCATTCTATGGTCCAAACTCCAAATTACATCGACAATGCAGTGAGATATTGAAAAGAATATCATATAATGTCTCATCTTCTCAGTATTACACAGATTACTAAATACATACATAGTTACTACGTATATAATAAAGCTTAACAAAAGCCCCATTCAATCCTCTGAAGCGAAAAAAAAAGACGAACAAAGACGTTCACGAAAATATAATTTGTCCTTTTTTTGGCACCGACGTGTACTCGTAAAGTGTAGTCAATAAACGTAGTACTCAGTTCTGAAACGCTACAGCGCGAAGCACGCGTGTATTCGGTTATAAAATAATAAAATAAAAATAAAATATCGACGGTAAATGATTTGAATTTCGAACTCTATGTTCGATTTTCGAAAATGCAATTCGCGTTCTAGAATTTATTTATTTTTAAATTTGATTTGGAACGAATTGTTCGATTGTTCCAATTTTGAATTTTTTTTTTTTTTGCATTCTAGAATTCTTTCATTTTTTGTTGATCGAGATGTCGTTCGTTTAGTTGTTAATTTAATTGGTGTTCAATAAATTGTATGCGCGCAATAATTTTTCGTGCGTGGAATTTATAATGCCGTTGCGTAAAATATAATTGTCTGCTTGCATTTATTTATGTAATATAATTGAGTTCGAGGCTGGGTAAGCGATTGTTTTTTCGTTAGAATTGGCGGCAAATAGTTGCTAGTCAATAATGGAGAGAAAATGTTGTTTTGTTTGCGAATAAGTTCGTTATTGTTTTTTATTAGATATAGAAAAAGTTTTATATTTTTAAGTGTGGTTTAGTGTGATTGTTTGTGATGGTGATCACTGATGATGATGATGAAGATTCCGTATGTATTTATGTATATTATATACAAATCTTAAATTGATAAATAGCGTTTTATTTTTATATAAGAAAAGGTCATGAAAAGGGTTTATTTTTTGTGTATCTCAAATATTTTGTTACACAATGAAAAACATGTATCTTATAGGTACTTACCTTTTGTAATATCACTACATAGTATAAAACAAAGTCGCTTTCTCTGTCCCTATGTCCCTATGTATGCTTAAATCTTTAAAACTGCGCAACGGATTTTGATGCGGTTTTTTTTTAATAGATAGAGATTTATTATAGATAACTAGCTTTCCGCCCGCGGCTTCGCCCGCTTTGTCTAAAACCTAATAAATTATATACTAAAACCTTCCTCTTTAATCACTCTATCTATTAAAAAAAACCGCATCAAAATCCGTTGCGCAGTTTTAAAGATTTAAGCATACAAAGGGACATAATAGGGACAGAGAAAGCGACTTTGTTTTATACTATGTAGTGATATTAACATACAAAATATTCTAATTTTAACGTTTGCTTGTAATATTCCGCTAATGCCTATTCATACAATGTTATCCATTATTAATAGTTATTATCTATGTCCAACATCCGTTGGATAATTATTATTTAATTAAAAAAGATTAATTCTACAAATACCGTTATTATTAAATAAATACGAAAATGTATGTGGAAGGATGTATATATGTTAGTTACTCTTTCACGAAAAAACTACTGCACGAATTTGCATGAAACTTTACAGTAATATAGGTTATCAGAATAACACATGACAGTATTACAAAAATAAAGATTTTTTGTTTTTTTGTTTGTATTGTATTGTCTTCAAAAGTACTGTACCGATTTTAATGATTTTCCACAAATAAAAAGCTACGTTATTTGAAAGTGATATAGGCTATATTTTATTTTTTATTTATACCTTAGCTACTATTAAGTATAAATTTATAAAGAATAGAAAAACTACTAAGTTTCTGATTTCTGTTTTTATACTGGGAGAGCCCGGACGGGGTATTAAGGACGAGCGGCTAGTTTGTAAATATTAATATGTAGGTAGGTATTTAGATAAATATGTGTTTTGCATTTAAACGTCGCATGACTCAATTATTTGTAGTAAACAAGCCCTTTGTTCGAATCCCTTGATAGATAACATTAGATAAGGAGTAAAGGTCACGGTCGGTACGATAGATAAGGAGAAATTAGATGACAAACATGCATATTGTGTGCATTTTACTTGTTAGTTAGAATATTTTAAATACATATAGGTACATAATATGTTTTACTAGACATTAGTTTTTTGAAATCACAGGTTCAAAGGAGACCATTTTTTTTGTTTGGAGAATAGGCCCACCTCAATTTCTTAGCGTATATTAATGAAATGTGTGTTAATTTGTTCCTCAAAGTCCCCAGATTACAGTGGTGACATTACTTTTACATGTTTTAACCG
>CAJQZM010029118.1:0-17172 GCA_907164665.1 Colias nastes | reverse complement strand
AATGAGCGTGCAGTTACGCCATATGGCGTATGTTGAGCGGAACATAAATGATGTAGGCGGTGTCGTCTCCATATGTATATCTCAATGAATTATATTGTAGATGTTGACCTACTTGGCGATTGTTCTTTTGTATTCGGATTATGACTCAATGAGTAATTTGAATTGTGATTGCGCTTCTATTATTATGTTATAAATTGTTAAATTGTACCCAAAAGCTCTGAAAGTTGAGTCAGCTTCATTGTTGTGTTGAAAACCGCGTATAATTGATTACATTCTAATGAAACGTTTCAATATTCAAATGTTCAATGAATGTGTATGTTTAAAAATAGAATCGCTTAATTTTGAACTGTTCCATGTAGTTATGCAATTTCTTTGCAAGGAACGGAATTTGTAGGAAATTAAATTACACATACATAAACCGAACCTATCTACCTTTTTATATACCTCTTTTCACACACATTTTTACCTTTCGTTAGTGTTAATATAAATGTATCTGCAATCGCTATAAAACATGCAAGCCAATCACAAATAACGTATTTCTTATTTCTCTTGTAGAATGTATTGCATTGAATAAATAATTTGATTTAAAACGTATTACCCTCGCCACTACAGCTACGTAACAAAGGATTTTGTTTACTAAATCAACATTTATACACCCAGCGGTGTTTTATATTGTAAATGGTTATTTTAATATACGTTGAATGCTATTATTTGTGTAGTATAGTTTGATTGTATTCTTTAAATAAATATTCTCTTCCGTTCATGTTTCTATAAAATCAATATGAGGAATTGTTGAATTGGACGAAGTTAAAGCTTTCATTAAATTAAGAGAACTAATCTTCTTTAAAAGGTATTACGTAAGGTATACATTTATAATACTTACACTTAAGTTGGTTGGTAGTTATATAACTATTGAGCAAGTTGGTATATAAGTGAGGACCGAACGGGCATTAATTTAATAATTTGTCTCATCCATCAAAATCATATTTGAGATGGGCAAAACACGAACTTAAATCAAAATTGAACTGTAATAGGAGTGCGGCCATCATGACACATTTGTTCTTATGATTTTGCTAAAATATTACTTTCCTGTTTCCATTACATTTATATTTTCCCGTCACAAAACACATTTAATTAATTTCATTTCCTTTTACCTCTCTATTTATTAACCTTATTAAAGGTGCGTTAATATTCTTTTTGATTTGGACTCGAAAGAGATTCCGACCAACAGTTATTTAAAACGGCCAGGAGTATTAAATTCCAATTTATTGAAAGGAATCTGTTCTAGACGTATTTCTTTCTTTGCATATTTTCTTTTGATTGTAAATGCTCATTTATATTGGCGCGGTTCTCGACGAGATGTTTCAACGAAATTCTTAATTGATTGAACTATTAATATATGTTATTATGTATAGGTAGAGTAGTAAAACATTTTTTATAAGTGGAAATAAAAACGAGATTTTTCTCAGTGAATAAGCTTAGGTATTGTGTTATAAATATATCAACACTAAGTAGATATCCTTACAATTTAAAACTTGAAATGAAAAGGAAACGAAATATTTTAGTGCTTTTGTAATAAAGTTAAAATTATCAGACAGCCGTGATAAAAAATATCTCAAAGAGAATTCTTGAAATGCCACGGTTTGAAAGTTTAATAAAAAGTGGTTGGGAAAATTTTTCTTTATTAAAATTTAAGTAAAGTAATTTGTTATAGTTACTAACTCAATCTCATAAAGATTCACTTATTGCTAAATAACTTGCTAATTGCTAAAAAATTACGAATAATACACAACGTTGCCAAACTTAAAAAATAATCATTGAAAGGTTACTTAATATATTATTATAACAAAGAAAAGCTACGAACTTCTATTATGAAATACTTCAAATTTTTTATAATAAGTAAATTAATAAAAAATCCTTTACCTAGAGTATAATAAGTAATAACTTAGTATAATATCGGTTACCTACCTCAAAACTTATTTGCTTCATGTAGTTCAGGGGTTCCCAACCTTTTTTTGTCTACTGCCCACTTTAAGAATAAATTATTTTTTAACGCCCCCCTTTTTAAACATACTTAAAAACCGCTAAGTACTTATAACTGATTATTGAAACGCAACTTTATAGTATTCGGACAGAGTATCTTTTATTGAAAATAAAACAAACATAATCAATTCTTATATAAAAACTAATGTGAAGGTTGAATCTGATGCTGTTCAATAAGTTTGTTGATATCAGGTTCCAATTTACTCAAAAACAGCCGCAAGTCGCCACGTTCGGTAACACGCAAACGATTTCTCTTTTTAGTAAGCAGCGTTGCCACAGCACTAAATCCACGTTCACACAAATATGACGATGGGAATGCTATCAAGAATCGTTGAACAATCCAGGGTACAATTGCGGGATCGGTTTTTGTAGCCAAAATTCTTGATATCCATTTTTGAACTTGATTTTTGTTTTTCTTCGTTTGTTGTCAATTCTATAAGTTCTTCTTCCAGCTGAGGTGACATTGCTGTGTTGACATTTGAAAACGGATCCAACACCCAGTCTGGTATTTCCAAGTTTAAAATGTCCTGGTATCGTTCGGTGAAGTCAATGTGGAGGTTTTCCAAATGTTGGCAGTAGTAAACAAGTCGTCGTTACTGCAGAATACTGATAAATTCGGAAAATTGTGAAACTCACGTCTGCCCATATTCTTTTTGTGCAGAAGCAGTTTGGCTGCGAAAGCAGCAACGACATTTTTTGTTTTAATTAAATTTAGTTCATCGCCTTGCAGTTGGAGGTTCATGTCGTTGAACAATTTATACAGGTCTGTCATGTAAGCTATATCATTCTTTGATGTTATGAGCTTGTTGCGCAGTTCTGTATCTTTAGTTTCCAAGAACTCTATCACAGAGTCAAACAGGTTGTAAAATCGAATCAGACAATTGCCTCTTGACAGCCAACGAACTTCAGTATGAAGCAACAAACGGTTGAAATCTTCGTCATTAGTAGCACAAAGCTGATGAAATAATCTATCATTCAAAGAGCTGCTACGGATTTTATTGACTGCTTTGATGACATATTGCAGTGATTGAAATAGTCGTTCACTTAAGTTTCTAGCAACCAAATGTTGTCTATGAATAACGCAATGTATAGCAAGGACATCTGGAATTTTATTCTTTAAGTACGCTATGAAGCCTTTATGGCGCCCTGTCATAGCCGGAGCGCCATCCGTAGCAACTGATATAATATTTTTCAAAGGAATCTCTTTCTCTTCACAAAACTTTTCCAATGTATTGAATATGGTTTCGCCTTTTGTATCTGTCTCCAAATTTCTGGCAAACAATAGTTCTTCACGTATTTTCTCATCTTTAATAAACCTCCCGTAAGATGGGAAGAACCACGCTTCATTAGTTGGTAAAGTGGACTCATCGAGCTGAATTGAGAATTGACTAGTCCTCAGATGATTGCACAATGATTCTTCAATGTTTTCAGCCATTTCATCAATTCGTCTTTGCACAGAATTATTACTCAAAGGAATTTTTCGGATAATATCTGCGGCCGGTTTATGAAGCACAGTAGTTATTACTTCCTTTATTGCTGGCAAAATTAACTCTTCTCCGATGTTGTGTGGTTTGCCTTTTTGAGCAATTAACAAAGAGATATTGTACGAAGCTCGAAGTCCGTCGTCATCTTGCTTAGCAGCCGCCGAAAATAGTTTTGATACACTTGGCTGAGTATTATGCTTCTTCTCTAGGTCTTGAAAATATGCTACATTCTTGTCTTTCTTATCTGGATGCATTTTATTCAAATGATCTTGCAGTCTTGAAGGCTTCATTGCTTCGTTCGAAAATGTTTTTAGACATAGAAGACACAAAGGCGACGACGGGTTTGTGGGATTTTCAATAAATCCGAATTTAATATATTCCGCAGAGTATTGCCGTCTCTTTTTTTTTACTTCCGACATTGTTTTGTTTTGAGAAATACGTAAGTGTTGAAATCAAGTACTGCTTATCTATTATGCGCGAAACCGCAAATGAAAATAAAATAAATTTACGTCGTTTATATAGGATTGCATAAGCAGCACGCACCAACAGGAATAAGACAAACGTGCATAAACTCGTTTATCTCATTCGACGCCCAATCGTACTCGACAAGCAAGAACAAGTATTATAGAACCAGCCGATTGATACAGGAATGTACAAATCGGATTATTTAACAAAAACTTGTTAAAAAATGATTGCCCACGGTCTATTATATCGAACCGAGTTTGAGCTATATCTTAATTAATATTAGTTGATGTTCACAAGATGTCGACTCTCGAAGTCGAGAGCTCAGTCGGTGTCTAAGAGTCTTCCTAGCTAGGTAGATGAAATTATAAATCGACCCCAAAGCCCTACACAACGCCCCCTTTTTTTTCTGGGTCTCTTACCGCCCCCCTTTAGGCCTGCAGCGCCCACAAGGGGGCGTTATCGCCCACGTTGGGAAAGACTGATGTAGTTTAATAGAATATGCGTAGCTGATACATGCTACGTCGACCGTAGGTAATTAGTTTCCATTAGTTTCTTTCAAGCTGTCGATCACATAGAAGTTTTGAACCTTAGTTAACTTTACCTACTTTAATTAACTATACCTACATATTTATTATTTATGTTATACCACAGCCACACGACTCGACGAGTGGTATGGGAAGTGACGAGGGAAGTAGGCAGGGACGTAGTGTGGCCACGTTACTCGTCATGCCACTCGTCGTGCTCATCGTCCTGCTCACTGCTCCCTATTTTGTCGGCTTTTGCGCGCGAGTCAAAGGACCGGCAATACGAGTGCGAATTAGGGATGCGCGTCATGGAATCAACGGACTAGTTAAATTAACCGTCTATAATTCTATATGTACACTCAACGATTCGACTAGTCCATCGCTCACCAATGCACTAGTTGAATTCAACGGCTAAACAGTCTTATTGATAAGAATAAATTCTTTTCTTTGAAGTTTAAAAAAAAAAAATATTTTTGGTTTACAAGACCAATGTTTTGAATTTAAACTATAAAAACAAACGATAATAAGTTTTTTAGTAATACTTTTTTTAGGGAGTATAATTTTTGTAAGAAAGCATAAACATTTATTAATTGTTTTATTGAGATTAGAATTTATTGTTTTAAGAATTTATTTAATAATAGTTATTTATTTTACACATGGACTAGTCGAAGATTTTAACTAGTTGAACGACTACTGTTGATGAACGACATTTAACGATCTAGTCTCGTTGATGAAAAATACGTCGACGACCCATCCCTTATAGTGAAGAGCGTCGCGATTAATCGCGCGAGTAGAGCAGTGTGTGGCCAGACGGCAATATCGAGGCGAGCGGCGCGGCAGCGCGATGAGCAGGACGAGGAGCAGGACGAGGAGCAGGACGAGTAGCATAGTGTGGCTGGGGTATTAGTATTTATTACTACCACCTATGATTGCTATTTTTTGCGTTAAGAAAGGAGAATATCGCTGCAGTTTTTATAACTCTGGCATTTGCCACTTGGTTTCATTATGTGTAGCTGCAGAAGGAAAATGAAAATTGTTATATTTTTGACCATTAAGTGTGTCTGTTTTTATGTGTCTATGGTTCCGAAGCTCTTAAAATATACGTCCTCAGGATTTAATTCAGAAAAGAGTCTAGAATTTACATATAATGGAAAATTGTTTTTATGGCCACCTGTAATGTAATTTCCATATTAAGGCTGATCTGAAGAGCAGGAATCAATTCATGTGAAATAAGATTAGATTCCCACAGGGAATAACCAAATTCTTCGTTTTAGGTTACTTCTGGCACATAACTGACTTTCATTACGATGCATTATACACACCGCTCGGCGATAAAAGAAAACGTAAGTAGATTTGTTGAATAATTTAATATTGCCTGTTTCCACTAACCCTTAGCACTTTGCAATAACAGCGTGCCGTTTTCTTCTTTTTGCAGTATTCCAATAATGTTTGTACTAAGCGCTCGCTTTATACGAGAATCGTCTTTGGTTCTTAAGATTATAAAAGCTTTTCTCTGATAGAAATAAACTTAACAGTTTTATTTATTTATCTTTGAAGAGAAAAATTTTGCTTCTAAGCCAATGCATGTTGTGTATGTTTTGATATTGAGTCAACTTATCGATTAGGAAATTATGTGTTGAAATGTATTCCATTTTTGTTACATCGATTGTTTCCAGAGATTTTTGAATACATGATTGTCTTTTGCAAGCATTGCTTTTATATTGCGAAAATGTTTTAGAATGTCGTCGTACAAACGAGCGAGGGACTCCGGGCCACCATGGCGGCATCGGTCGCCTCGGGGACTACTCCTGTGACAGTTCGTTGGAGCTTATAGTATCAGCTCTGCGATATATGCGCACTCGACATTCAGAAAATATAGAATACGTGCTGTGGACCGGGTAAGTTTTAGGCGGTAAATATTGGTGGTAATAATATAAACTGAAATTGTGTTACTAGTTTATGATTAGTTGTGTTGTTGTGAGTGTAGATTTCGTCGTAATAAGTTAAAAGATAAGTATAATATTTCTATAAACTTTAGTGAAATTTTAGAAAGTTTAATAGAAACAATAAATAAAAAAAGTACAACTGATGGCCCATTGCAGCTCGATGTTTACATCATTTACCATCATGATTTTGGTAGTTATCACAATTGACTCAACTACTGCTTCGATATTGACCCTGCAGATAGGAGTAGTACTCAGTTCTACTATAAAGGTGACTAATGTTACACGATAGCGTGATGAAATTACTGCGGCGTACTTCATTTCTATATTGATGTTGCAGCACTACTTCTTAGTATTTGCTTGAAATCAATTCAAAGAGTTCATGCTCCAGAAAATCCGTATAGGGTTAATTCATTTTTATTTAATTTACATTTGAACTTTACATCTTAATAGTTGGTTTTAAAATCTATTCATTAGTTAATGTTGGTATTAATTTAAAAAGAAAAAAGATTAAAAAAATTCAACAATTTTTCACGTATGTTTTGATAGAAATACAAACTGCATCAACTAGTGAAAAATACAATTAATAGTTATTGATTCAGGCAATTTCTTCTAATCGTATTTAACATAGGTATTTATTTATCTTATTTTCCACAATTTTCTAAATACATATTTTAAATATCATTTTGAAAATAGCGACATCATAGCATCAAGATATGACGAAACAGAGGACAGCAAGTACCAGGCGATCAGGAACATAACAGAGCTGCTCAGTATGACGTTCAGTTCACATTTTGTGTTTCCCGTCCTGGGCCATACTGATCCTGCGCCATCTGAGCGTTTAACGAACTTGTGGAGTCACTGGCTGCCATTAGAAGCTTTGCAGACTATGAAAATTGGTAAGTATTTGGTTTATGTTTGATTTAATAAGTGAATAATGACCTGTACAATAATTGTTCATAGATATTTATTTATTTATTTATTTTATTTATAATTCTTTATTGTACAAAATATGAGAAAACAATAGTTTGCAAAAAGAAGTAGTAATACAAAAGCATAATTTGCCCAAAAGGCGGCCTTATTGCTAAACAGCAATCTCTACCAGGCAACCTGGCGGGAGATATTGTAGTTATTAACCCGAAGCAAGTATAAGTCGAGAAATAGTTAGTATAATCGAACACTGTATCAACGAGGTTCTCCAAAATTGTATCTAACTACATGAAAATAAATAAAATTTCAATATTTACATACCTAAAAAACTTTCAACATAAAAAAATTGGTTGTTTGTAAAGTAGGTTTACGATCGAGATGTTTACGTGATAACATAATGCAGTGGCAGCGCTCGAGATGAGACGGGAGATCGGTCCGTCTCTCTCTCGTTATACCTGCGATCGCGCTCGTGAGGTTTTGGTGTGACACAAGTTTCTGAACATGTCACCCGACTAAAACGATTTTAAAAACGTTATCACGTTAAAAACTATTGATTTCATATATTTTTTTATACAGGTGGATATTACACAATAGATCAAACTCAGAGCAAACTGCGGATTGTGGTGCTAAATACAAACTTACTGACTGATCGTGAAGAGAGTAGCGTGCTAGCACAGCGTCAGTGGGACTGGCTTAATACAGTACTGGAAAAGGCCACAGCTAATAATGAAATGGTAAGTAAGCACATGTGACAATCGTAGTATTTATTTAAGAGTTTTAATAGCATTCAAGGAAAAGCTTGTTTGTGGTTTACTGCTTCTGAACTTGTAATAAAGATAGAACATACAATATATTATAATGTTCTATGTTATAAAGTTATGCCCTTGAATGGGTACCTTTATAAAGAATTACATTCACCTTACTCAACGTGACGACAAAATAGAGCAGTTAGGACAAGTAAATTGAGCTTTCGACCATTTTATATTATTTCGTCCATTGTAGTTGTATAATTACAGACTGTTACATGTCAAAAAACATGAGTAATTAAATTTTATATAATGTAGTAATTTTTTGTAAATTGATTACTTACAATAGGCAAATGCGAAAGCCGGCAAAGCCGCGTGCGGAAAGTTAGTATGGAATATGCTTATTCATGCATTACTCGTAACAATTTGAAAGTTTCACTTCGGTATGAATATATGGGCTTTAATTAAATTAAACCATGTTTTAAATGAAGTCTATTAGACTTAATGAGCCCTGGCTTCAGAATTAGTTAGCCGTTCGTGGTCCCTGACCAGTCATCAATTTGAAGGATCCCTAAGCTGGACCAGCGTTGTATTAGACATGATATATCAAGTCTTTATACTAAAACAAATTTCATACAGAAACTGAAGACATTTTGTCAAGTAATTACCTTTATAACCCAGTTAAAAATAAATTTAGGTGCGGGAAGTACCTCATTCCTCATCGTTTTAGCGGTGTAGTGGATTCTTATCCTGTAAGTGTATAAATTAAAAAAAATCTCTTCAAACCTCGGCAAGGCTGTGTTCTTTTTTAATTCCATTAAAAATGTATGTAAAACCAACGAACGTAATAACTCTTCAAATACAAAAATTAAGGTCTGAAGTTTACAAATTGAAAACTCCCGACTCACATGTCGCTCATAAATCTTGTTTACAAAGTTTACGTAAAATTATACATTTTCAACGATCGTACAATCGGATTACAAATAATTTACTTTGAGTGCGGCTTTAATAAAGGTTTCCACTTTCTGAACAAGTCAGAACTATAACTGAGGAAGTCGGAGAACATCGACAACAGTAATAACTTATAGATTAAAAGCTCGTTAATCTAATAGCCTTTGAAATTGGAAGAAAGAATCCAAATCGCTCGAACTACGAGATTTTTCCGGTGATTTATTTCGGCCGTGCACTTGGCTTGTTAATGGTGGTACTAATCACTTTTTGCAAAATTGATATTGTTGAGGTTGATTGGAGTTAATGATACTTTATGAAGTTGAGCTGAATTTTAATTTACAAAAGTATTTTGAGAAGGATATTACTCATAGATTCAATCTACTGGGATTGACTTTAATTTATCAATTATACTGTTTTAATTAAACAAGAAATGGTACCTATTGACGGTGTCGGTACTTATTATTATTACAAATAGCTGACAATTTTGAAATATTATTTTATAGAGAGAAATTATATGCTTACCTTAACTTCTTCCAAGTCTAGGTTTTACCTAATTGTCACATAATAAATGGCTATTAAAAAGCGCTTAGAAAACTTAGAAGCTAACGAATAATTAACTTTGAGTTGTTAATGTCGTTTTTGGTTGGATATTTTCGTGGAAGACGTCATAGTATAGTTTAAAATCGAAGGTTACCTATATGTGTATAAAAATAATAATTTAAATTTTTATATAACAGTTGTATTCATAAAGATAATTAAATACAGGAAAATCATCTTTTTATTTTGTTAAAAATTAAAATTAGATCTTACTGTAGCTGTTCAAATCAAATAAATGTAGTTATTAAGTTAATTAGGCAAAAGGTGTTATTGATAAAATAATGAAGTTTTATTTATAGATATTACTAATTGTAGTTTACCAGTATATTTAACATTAAACATTAATATTTAGGTATTCATAGTGGGTCATGCAGGCCCTGGCTACGACTCCCGTAGGAGTATACTAGCTGCAGATGCAAACAGAAAATATCTCAAAATGGTGCGCCAATATGCACCAATTATTGCAGGCCAATTCTTTGGCCATTTACACGCTGATACTTTTCGAGTTATTTATGATGAAGGTGAGTTTTTTAAAATAAAATAATTGTTATAAGTATTAAGGAACTGAAAAGAAGGAAATAAGTACAATATACCTAATGTGAAAATTTTCAAATTAGTCAGACTCAATACTTTATGATGCTGCAGGTGGGAACAAACAAAAGTACAAAGTATCGTTTATTATCTTTCCTTCTTGCGCAGTCGAGTAGGTATATAGAATACTATTTTACTAAAAATCTAGCGAAGGGCAAAGCCCAAATTAGATTTTGTCTACTATATTATTTATCAAAGGGAAAATTAAATATATAGTATGTCTAAAGTGGGCTCTAACACAACCACTAATAGCATTATTTAATTAGGCCATGTCTCTGTCTTGTGTTGATTCAATTAATATAGATTTCGTCAAACAAAACGACAATATTGGTTCAACTTCGAACTGTGAACATGTCGCTTCCCACGCTCAATATGTAATTATTTTTGTTGACCAATTATATTATTCTGTTTGACATAACATTCTAAATAATTGAACTCTATTGATAAATGGTTATTTACGACGAAGTGTACTTGTACGAGTCGAATATAAATAGGAATAAATAGGCTCATAAACTTATTTAAAATGGTACTTCCTAATTGACAAAATTATGGCAGTGTTTTGTTGCATACGTTAAAGGAGCCAATTTCATTGCCAAAATTCATCCAGAAAGTTGTTCCTTTATTACACTATGTTCTACATTGAAACTTATTATTTATTTTAGGTTTTTATTTATTAGAATCTAATAGATATTTATTTCAGAACGGCCAGTATCGTGGGTTCTTCTGGCACCATCAGTAAGTCCACACCACGAATATGGAGGCTCATCTAATCCGGGTTTGCGTCTTTACAAATTTGATACAGATACTGGAAAGGTAAAATAAAGAAAAAAATGTAAATTTTTAAATAGAGCTCAATTTTTATCATTTTAATTGCATAGATAATAGTGTGTCATAGATAAAATCGACAAACAATAACGATTATATTCATGCATTTTAAAACATGGATTTCTTAGCATTAAATAATAAAAAGTTAAATCATAAAATAATACACGAAGAAGTATTTTTTTCATAACTCAATTTCTCAGAGAATTCATTTTCATTTGATGGCAAAGTTGTTTCAACGGATAATCGATCAAGTAAGAGCCTGGGCGCTTTATTAAGACGAACCACTACAGCCTCCATTGAGAGTCTTGAGTGGAAAATACAAAGCTTTCAAAAATAGCTAGCCACTGCTTGTTGAACGCACTAAGATTTCACACTTGGGAGAGATCTTCTCAAGTAGATCATTACTGCTTTTATTATACCGTTACTGAAAGGTAAATGTAGAAAATAATTAAAATGGGTAAGGAGCACAAGAGATTTCTCTTTTCTTGCTAACACAAAGCGTAATATTTAAATATCTAATCTCTTAAGTAATACAATGAGATCCATCATTATATTTTTTCAGTTTAGATTTCAAGAATTATATAGTTAGGTACAAAAATGAATTTGCTACAGGTATTAGATTTCACGCAATTTTACCTGGATTTGGCCTCAGCAAATCGCGCGGATTCTCCGGCGGAATGGGTGGCGGAATATAATTTCACTCAATATTATGGTCTTCGAGACGTTTCTGCTGAATCGCTTCATAACCTGGCGGAAAAATTTCGTAGTAACTCAATTCAAGATGCTACGTATTTTAGCAGGTAGGTTTTGATATTCTTGTTGTTGTCTAGAATATCGATATGTTTTAAAAGAAAAGAACTTTGCTGAAATATTTTTTGATTTAAAAATATCACCGTAGTTCGTGTATTTGTAAATACTGTAGGTATACTTCTGGGCACGCTATTTAGCAAGTTTTGATAGATAGCGTGCAGTGTCTGTCTTAAAAGAAAATTCCAGTTAAAATCTCAGCTGTAAATCTTGCTGAAACTATAATTATTTACCATCTTTACGCAATTTAAAATGTTATAACACTACAATACCTGGCTATAATTCCTAGATACCTCCGAGCATACAACGTGAAGTTCGAGCCCACAAACATTTGCGACGGGGCCTGTGCGCACGAACACTATTGCGCCATCACATGCTTGGAGCACGCCGCCTATCGCCAATGCGTTGAAGCAGCAGCCAGCGCTCTGGCCGCGTCAACCAACTCCGCTGCTATGAAAACGCTAAGCGCTCCGCTCATTAACGTATGGTCTATCTTAATATTAAGTGCGAAAATTTAAATGAAAATTGATGAGCAGTGGTGGCTAGGTAGACCTCGGACTTCAAGTCGGGGGCTCAAGACCAGGTGAGCGTGCAGATAGATTTTTCAATTTATCTGCTATGCTGATAACATCACCACCGCTCGAAGGGTGAAATGAATTGGTGTATGTCACAACATTTGGCCAGCGTGGTGGATTATGGCCTGTACCCTCATACCCAGCAGAGGGAACATTTATATGGGCTCGCGATGATGATTTGGATAAAGTTTTGATAAAGCTCAGCCGCATTTTGTGATACTATAATTTAATATTTCATAGGCGTTGACCATAAGTTTATTGTATTGTGTAGCTGTTAAGATTTTGTACATAGTTGTAAAAATTTTGGCGAAGTGTAAGTTGTTTAATTTATTTTGTAGTGGTATCATTATACATATATTGAATATATTTTATTGTTTTCGCATTAATTTATGTTTTATAGATAAAAATTAGTAAGTATGTTAATTATAATTTTCTATACACTCTGTTAATGTTTTCTGTTTTCTTTTGTCAGCGCTACTTCAGGTGAAGAATATAGTTACCATAATTGTTACTGAATATTTTGATTTCCATAACCTGGTGTTATTAAAAACAAAGGCTGGCACTTGACGTACAAAGCGTCAATTACCATAAATTTAACTTCTGGAGTCTAGTTGAGATATAATTTGCTTTTACTGAGATATTTTAATGAAGAGTAAACTGGTATTCAGGGTGTTACCAACTTAGACGTGGTAAATAATGAATACTATAACTTTATCATAAGCAAGAACATCCAATTTATTAAGTTTTTCTAATTAATTTTCTATGAAGAATTTCTTCTAAGCTCTAAATTAAATCTTTCAGTATAAAGCTATAGGGTCACCCAGGGCTATTGCAACTATGGGGCTATGGCAACTCCTTATCATAACTAATTTATTAGAGTTGTTGTAATATATCGCCACCTATGATTCAATAGCTCAACGACTAATAAATCTTACTAGTAATAGATGGTGCCACTACGATGAAAACTATTTGATTGATAGGCCATTGTGTCAAACCGCTATTTTGAAGTTGGTGTGCGTAAAAACAGGTGTCGGGTTTTGTAGACAAAAAAATTGTTTAGGAGTGATTTTTTGCAGGTGTTTTTGATTGGACACGATTATCTTATTTCATTTATATTACAGTGCGTTAGTTGACTCTATTTTGTGTTATTGATGCAGTTACATTTGCCTCGTGAAAATTTCACTATGGGGTTATTGCAACTGTGAGATTAGTTACAATAGCCCCTTATATTTTTGTATGAAACTAAAAACACTAGTGATGTGACAGTGTCGATATTTTTAATTTATTATGTATCCTTCTTGTTAGTCAAAATAAACTTTCTTTATGATTAATTAAAGAAGAACCATCGATTTTTTCTTCGATATTATACCCAGAGACGGGTTCGTAAGTAAAATTTAAATTAGATAAAAAAAGCGTGGTTAAAGAATATAACTAAAAACGATAGGTAGTTCTGTGATTGTTCAAGTAATTTTTAATAAACGGTTGACTAACTAATAAACGTATTTTGTTTGGTTTACGTTTTTAACAATATTTAACACAAAGAATATTATTTGTTCTGACCAAAAACTAAAATTGACTTAGTAGGTAGGGGCACTGTAATTTTTTTTTTGTTGCGATTTAAAGTGGTAAATCAAAGTACATGAGTTTTTCCTCTAAATAATGCGGCGCCATCTACGATCGCAACGTTATTGTAGCAATAGTTTCCTATTACACAATAGTACGATACAAATCACACGCAGAATAATAAAAAAATATCGATGAATAAGTTTTTTTCATTCCCCACACTAATTCTCCAACAAATAGTTGCATTTGCCCCACAATCAGAAAAATAAGTTTTTTTCTGAAAACTAGTCCTTGCTACACGGTAATACAGTTCAAAATCCTATGAATAACATGAAATCTCATAAATATATTCTATATTCGTTGTTTTATATGAAATAGAAGAAGAGCTATGGCAGTTAGTTGCATTTACCCCCGACTAGGGGTTAATGTAACTTTTTCTACCAATTTTAGGAAATATTCTCACTACCAGTTATTTATAAGACTACTGTATTGCTTGATTGGTTTAAAATAATCTTAAATAAATACAAAAATCACTAAATGGGTCAAATAAATGACCAAATATAAAAGGAGATAACTGCAACCGATCAAACTTGAAACTTGTTATTTTTTAGTTGCATTTGCCCCGGTTGACCCTACTCGTGTATTTATCAACAGTCAATAATAATGTGCAAAAATAGGAAACTGATGTGGTTTTTGGAAGCGTTCGCGTCGTTTGAAAATTCGTTTAATTTTTAATCTCCACCATTGAGGTATTATTACTACGTATAGAGAGGACACCACGAACAAAATTTGTGCGACAAGCGCGGCGGCGCGGCGTGTGGCGGCTAGTGAGTCATACACTTTGTAGATATTCTGCCTCTTATTACTTACAAATTAAAACCAATCAATGTAACAAACAAATATTGTTTATCTTATTAAAAAAATATGAATAAACTTATCAATTAAAACCAATCAATTTAACAAAAAAAAATTGGTTTGAGACGATTGACTCTAACTCGTGTTACAAATAGTGTAGTACCGATGACCTCTCTAGTACGTAGTACATAGTAACTCAATGATCTCCACATGGTTTTTGTGTAACATACTAAAACATGATTTCATTTTCAACAGTTCAACATTGTATTAAGTTGAGAGTGACTTATTAAATGTATTTTTCATGTTGTTATGACATTTGAATAATTATATATATTTTATTTATTGTACTTATATTTATATTTACCTATAGTATGAAAGTTTTGTAAATATAAACGTACGGTAATCGAAATTTTGAACGAGGAACAATTAGAACATAAGTGATTTGTATGCTTTCGGATAATCGTCATTCAGACCAAAATTGTAAAAAAATAATATATTTTAAAGTGATACCCACATTTCAGACTAAAAATTGTACTAAATAGCGTAATAATACGTAATACTTTCTTGAGCGAGTCATATTACAAAAATCTGTATTACCTATCATGTACCTATTTTAAGTGTTTATTAAATAAATGACTAAGAAGCGAATTGAGTTTTTATTTTCTTATTGTAAATAATCCAATGTGAAAATACATAATGTAGACAAAAGTTTTTTTTTAAGTAGGTATATATCACAAATATTTATTTAAAAATATGTATGGTGTTGTAAATATGATTATAGTCGTAGCAAAATACATGAATAGTTTGGATAATAAAAATAATATTTAAAATACCTAACTGGTGTCATTCGTTCGAATGTACCTACTTACATATACTACTTATATACATATTAATTATTTTATTGAATCTACATGACTATAGTTATAACTTATAAGCGTCAAAATTATTTGCAGTGACCTCAATTTTGTTTAGACTAGACTAATTAGTCATTACGTAAATTATTTTGAACAAATTCGCTCAAAGCGCCTCCATAGACTCTTTGTTCTCAAATTGTTTTAAATGTTTCAAAGGCTCTTGTATTATTTTAATAAAAAGAGAGTTTTAAATTATTCTGTTCACTTTGCATAAATGTCAAAAGAAATGAAGTGAAAAGTTTATGATTTAAATACCGGTAAAGCGAATTAACTAATTGACATAATATATTTTATTAAAGTGAAACTTTTATTACATCGTCTCAAACTTTTTGGTCTGTGTAGCGCATGTCGCGTGTCGCTGCCGAGTAGGTTCGGAACCGTACGATAATTATCGTACAAATACGATAATTTTGTGCCTAAGTTTCACTTTTACCGTGGTTTCATAAAACCACACAACATTTTTATATTAACTGGCTTAATGCCAATGAAAATACTTCTTCATAGAGTTGTCATAGAGAAACAAGTTTCGTTAATTTTACTGAAAAAAATAGCTTCGTTCAATGCCTTGGGGTAGTATCATGTGCAATGTAAGCGACTGTAGAATATCTTGATGCAAATTTATGCAAATAGAACGATGCATGGCCTCTTCATACGTAACTATAATATTATATAGAGTTATTCGTATTTCTTACGGTGCTTTTGTGCATTTAGATCAAACGAGCGAATGCTCATTCTAAACCCACTATGTCATTTAGTGTAAACAGGTTTAGAGCATTTTTTCGTCGTTCTTAGTGCGTTCGAAAAGATTCTATGCAATGTTCTAATACTGAACAACACTGAATACCAGTTTTCGTTGACACTAAAATATCACGAAAGAATGCTCTTGAACATAAACTAGCTGACAACGCGTCTGAACCTGTATTACAAAGGCGTCAATAAATATTTGGATCAATGAGTAAATATGGGCCGTTTAGTCGTGAGAGATTAAATAAAATCCTGCTGAATAAAAACTGGTGAATAATTTATATAAAGATCATAATAATAATATACTTATTATGTTATTTTTTCCACAGCATTATATTTTGTGTCAACTCATATTACTAAGCTGAGATACAATATGAACGTGCGGTTAAACGTTTAATTAAATATTTGACCAAGACAAACAATTTTTTTTCAGAGATATCAATTATAATTGTATATTTATCACATCATTTATGTTCTCTGTAAAATGCTCGCATTTTACGCTGAATATTTGTAAACAAATTTTGATTAATAAAAAATAAATAGGTTATACAAAACAATATAAATAGGTTTTGGGGTGTCATGGCCATATAACACCTTTTGGCCAAAGCCAACCTC
>CAJQZM010029117.1:0-35683 GCA_907164665.1 Colias nastes | reverse complement strand
ACCCAGAAAAGCTGCAAGTTATTATTTTACGTGCTCACATTTTGACGTCGTAATCTCGATGCCATATATTATTTCGTTGTCGTCATACAATAGCATTCAGAACGACAACCGGGGCTGCATGTGTGGTATTAATTAATTAAATCGTGGAGAACATTAAATCACAAAATCCAATCGCACACACGCGATTTAAAATTCAAAACAGTTCTATTTCCCCACGGCAGCGGTTCGAGCCGCGTTCGAGGGAGCAAGGAAATTACTAGTGAAATTAGTTACGAAGCGGGGAAAGGATGTCCGCCGCGGACAAAGGGACGAGATGCTGGAAAAATTAAAAAAGGAATCTCTGGAAGGAATTTTACTTAGAAATGTTCATTTTAAAGAGCGAATAAAGCTTTTGCTCGGTGACAGCCGAGACCAACTCACGCATCAGTGAGGCAGTTTTCAATATCGAATTCTTGAAGCACTTCATTTTTAACGTCGACTGTATCTTAATTTATGTTGAAAGAAAGTCTTTATAAATTTTTCTATGTTTCATTTTATACAGAAAATATTTTATTCAATGAAAAGTTGTGCGACAATTACATAAATACATTAAATTAATGCGATTACTGAATGTTTGAACTGTTGTATAATTAACGATTGACGATTTTCAATCCGTATTCAAAATATTTAATGACAATTTATTTGCTCTGATTTAATTGTTAAGCAAATACAGAAACTAGTTTTTACTTAAATGGTAAATACAATAATTGCTTCCTTGTTTACATGATTCTCGAACCAGTTATACTCTATTATCATTTAATAGAATGCTATTTAAGACTTAATCGAATTAAATAGAGAAGAAAAGAAGTCCTGCAATTTTACAATAAAACCCCATTATTGGTCTTGAGAGTCACTTAAGGTCTACAGTAATCAAGGCATTAAGATCTGCACTCAAGCATTATCGTAAGTCCTTATTTCCGCAGCAATTTCCACAAGATAGTCACATAAAGAAAATTTCATATAGGTACCTACATAGCCTATGTAAAGAGTTCATCTTACAATAGTAAGTGACGTTCAGAAGACCTTAATTCATTATTTTTATTGTGATTATCAAGCCGAATGTACTCCGGATTATTCTAATAGTATATAAACTATAATCACCACATTTTCATCCAATATAATCGTCATCAAAATGAAGACAGATTGAATACAGATGTTATAACAAAATGTGTTGATATAATATGTAGACGCTGTACCATTTGTTTGCTAACATCTCAAGCATTGTAATAAAACACAAAATAAAAAAATAAAACTTAAGCCCTCCATAATTAAGTACCCGTAACCATATTATTGTACACACAATGCCATTTTCTTTTACGCTTTATAAAATCCGAGTCCCTACACGTAACAACAATAAAAAGCATGAACATACCAAGGGTTCGCATTAAATAGCTTCTAGAGAGCACTCACATTTGAGTATGGAGGCATAATGTCCCATAACGCGAGGAATATTCGAGGTTTCGCGTAAACTGGATGTAACAATAGAATGGGACATTGTTTTGCTAAGAAACAAAACGTAGCACGGTTAAGTGCGGCTTGTGCGCATGAATATATACGAAATTAAAGGACCAATGTTCACCCCAAGATATAAAACCGTCATATTACAAGAAGATTACAACGCGTTTCGGCGTTCCGTTAATTAGTATGCTGTGTAGCGTCAGACAAACAACACTGGTTCTTACGTTTTATTCGTCTCAGGTGCAAAATGTTACAGTTGTTTTCTTTTTAACAAGGAGCTAATTTAATTAAACTCGACGGTTATATTTATAAATCGCTTACGCTAACTGTTCGTCGTCGTTTTTGGGTACACGACGTTTAAAAGCATAAAATTATTACATATAGGACTTCTTCATAAATTCAGTTTTTAAAGGAAATTATTTGAAAGAGGAAATCGGACGTCCTTTTATAGCAACAAGTACAAAGAATATTATAGAACAAAAAAAAACGTAGCATCTTCACTGCCATCCGCAGAACGAATACTGCTCTCTTTGCACCCTTTCTTTCTTTGAATTGGCACTTTGAGTTGCAGTAAAAGGCATTATTTGAAAATCGATGCACAGAACAAGCACTTTTCTATACATTTAAGCGACAAAGACATTTGAGTTGTATAAACTATAAAACGAGTCATTGTTACAAAAAGGACATGAACATTGACCACATAACGTAGAATAGATGAACCCTTAAACATTATAATATGTAGCAAGGTTAAATAATCATGTTCATATCTACAAATTCAAGGACAAGCCGTATCTATATCTAATTATAATAAAACATTTATATTTAGCAAAAAAAAAAAAAAAGAAACATAAAAATTCAAGGCGAACATTTATCACACGCGGATGCGTTTCCATCACACATCTTATCGGGACAAACATTGCACCTGAGCTGATTGTAAATCAGTAAACAAAAATGTTACCCGTGGGTAAAATAAGATAACAATAGCGATCTTTGTATTTATAACATTACTATGCCTGTGGTATGCTTTATCTTCTACATCTATGCCATTGTTGAGACGGCGTTTTATGTTTCTTTAGTTTATCTGCCAACGAAGGAATCGCGTTCTTATGTCGACATACAAACCTAATGTATTGAAAGTGGATTGATTACGGACAAAAAAAGGAAAAAAAAATGTGAGTAAATTTGTAGAATAAAGAATCAATCGACAAATAATTAGATGTTAGTAATCGTCACCCTACTTCTTATTCCGAAGAAATAAAATCTTTAACGAACACGTACCTATTTAAAATTTCTTCCCATGTATTGGTATATGAAGCCCACTATATCTACTACTATACATTTTTTCCAAAGGATGTGCACGAAAAACCTTGTAGCCACTCGTGTCTAGGTGGGAGCATTGTTAATATTTTAGCTAGAAGAGTTTCATACGTGTCTGGCACATGAAAAGGGCATTAACATTCAAATCTTAGTGTTCCTATGAATCGAAACAAAAGCGCCGTCGATGTACGCGGCTACGAATTAACATAGTACATCGGTATTGCAGAACTCGAGGAATATTGAGCTGTCGGTGTCTCTATCGGTGCTTTACATAAAATGTCGTAGTTGGGTTTCGTGGAATTGTTAGAGTACGAGAGTATCTATAGAAATGAAACGTAATGTCAATTGCTCATTAGGATAAAGATCTTCTCAAGAACTTATTGAGCTTACTGAGTACCTCCTACCAATTAATACTGCTCTAATTATGAAATACACAATATCATCTGAAAATGCGCAACGTAACGCTTAGACTGTAATTACACATCTGAAATTTTGTGGACCGAGTACTCTTAGTAATTGCGAATACGCCTGTATGCTCAAGTTCGAAACTGCGACCCATATTGCCGGCTGCCGAAGCTGGTAACGTTAAAATATTTAAAGTACGGCGAAAACATGCCCCGTCCCGAATAACACGGAACTAATGCCTTAAATAAGCGAGGTGTGAAAACGCTTATAAATAGTTATGGTAAGCTTTAAATGGGTCAATTTGTTCGCGTTCATATGTATGGTAATGTAAGGAAATGGATTCGCGAGCGGTAGACTCTTCCAGACTTAAACCGGGATCACAGTCGGTTGAAACGAAAATACCAATGTGCGAAATAATTCAAGGGCGATCGAAACCCTTTTTCCCCTATCTGATTTGTGGAGTTAATTTAATTGTAAATATTCTAGGTTTATGTTATCAGATTGCGCGAAAAATTACTTTAGAGATAGCAGTTTTATTAACTAAGGGTCAATAAAACAGCCTATCTCTAAAGTGACTTTTCAACAAAGAAAATAGAATTAAGTAGGTACATATAAAATATATTGAATTTAACCACCACCCAAAACACCCATCTCGTATTAACTAGATAACCTTATTTTTTTACATACTGAATATTGTCTCATGTAGCGTGTTTACAATTGCCAGAAAATTCACAGAAGTCCCTTGACCCGTCCCTAGTGGAACATACAGTATTTCTGCGACTATTTCACTGATCGATTTCTCTTTGTGGACAAATAAGTTTACTCCAAAGAGACTTTATAGTGGCGGTTGTTTTCTGGAATCTTCTCGAATTAATTTAAGAATATAAGTGTTTTAAAACATTCTCACATTGACCCGTGAACTTCAAATCTGGTATGTTTACTTTTTTCGGTAATTAAGAGATATCATTCAATTAATGTATTCGTTCCCGTAAGCGAATAATTATTACGTAGTATATCGCGAAAAACACGATAATTATGATAAGAGTAAAAGATAGTAATATAATATATTTTTGTTTTATTATCTGTATCCAACAACTTACAACTGTTCGATAATGGACAGGACACTATTCATTACCTCTACCGAGAAGTTTATTTTTATCTTTTATTGCTATTTTTAAACACATAATTAATTAGATTATGTATATCGTTTGATTTGAGGATAATTTATTAAGTGCATAATATTAGGTTATCTACTACGCATCCAAAAACTACATACACACAACGAAATAAGCAGGATCATGAGGGCAGATCTTTGAATTCCATTAATGTATAAGGCAGTAGGTATATTTCAGAAGAAAAACACAAATATGCTACAAAAACATTTCCTTCAAAGACACTACGGCATACATAAATATATGAAACAGTACCATCATTCCCCAATAAAAATATCAAACGCCCCAATCAAGAAGGTCAGCTCAAAAATTGCATGACGTTACATTTTCTTAGAAGAATGAAGCCATTTCCATTTTAGCAGTGTCATTGCACGCACGGCCTTTAATAAAAGTCAACACCTAAATTGCTCTGAGAGCTAACCAACAATATAAATAAAAATGATTTATGTCATGCCATCACGGTGTGGAAAAAAAAAAAAGACGGGTTGCACTCCGGGAGTGCCGGCAGAAGTGAAAACTTGATTATTAACGTTCAGCATGTTTGATATTTTGGAATGGTATCCGTCTTACGCATGGAATATAAGGATTAAAAAAAAAAATCCGTCTTTCGCTTTTTCGATCAGGCCACGTGTCCTGACGCGAGTTTAAGATTTTATACCCAACGCCGCTAAAGAAGTTTTCACTTCAAAAATGGAAAAAGCTTCAAGTAACAAAATTTGGAAAATTGCTGATAATTAATTAACAAAATATGTATATAATAAGTAATATACATTTTTCAAGGTTATGTCAAGGGATAAATTTGAATTTCTATAAAAATTTGGTCGGCGCAAACGGGCCCCCGATAAAATATAAAACTCGTGTCGATATTTTCTGGTAGAAAAAAAATTGACTACATAATATTTCGAATCGGATCTGGTATCGCAAAATTGTGAATCAAATATTAGACATATCTCAAACCTGGAAAACGACAACTATCTGTACCAACATACATAGGACAAAACTTTATAAAATTGTTGTACAAATAATAAGCCTTTGAAAAGACAGCCAGCAATGCAAACATGAAATTAAAGATGGATTTAAATGAACTTTCGCCAGCTCTTAGTCACAACTTTATATGTAGGTCGCGTCTTAGCACATTTTTCGCGAGGATATTTCACGTTTAAATTTGATAGAGTAAAATTTACCTTCTGACACCTTTGATCCTTCTTGATAGGGGTTCAGTGAGATATCATTACTAAAACACGGCTTAACCTTACCTAAAAATATTTTCCGACTTATTATATGAAAATGGTTAAATTTTTCCTCCACTTCACGACGGCAAACGTTCGCAAAAAATAATCTCGGATATTTACAACAAAATTTTCAGCTAAATTCAACAGTAACTATCCAGCAAAAATAATATTGTGCTGATACAAAGCTTGGTTGCTGATGTTGGCTTATAATTGAATACGTAAAAATGTTTAAAAAAGTATTATTTCAGTAGATCGATGATCATGTGTAATCCGTTGATTTATTAGTCTATTTCAACTTGATTTCAACAGTCATTCTTACGACCACAATTCTCTTGTCGTCATGTTCTGGCATTAGTTAAGTTTACCATCACCAAGGTATAATTACATCACCTGCTAAAAATAACGTCCAAAATTAGACCCCGAAATCATCATCCAATTTTTGCATCCACATCCAATTAGCTGAACACTGCTTACTACCTAATAGGTAATTATGAGTGCGAATGAAACGCTTCAAAACCAACCGCACATTAACTAGGCGCCAGCTAGGCGTCACTCAATCACTTGAATGGCATGCTGATTAACAAATTTACGATACAATTCACACACGCGGCCACCGTCAGCATGGTAACCAATACCATAGTAATTTAAATCACGTTCTCTCACCGACAACCATACATCACTGATTATTATCTTCGCAGGCAATATTGGCGATGACAGTTCATGATTATTTATGGGTGTGACTATTGCGTAACACTTGCAACGGAATACGAATAGTTAAAATTCATTTCTCTTTAGAATACTATTTTTCAAAATAAAAGAAATATTTATCTATCCCTTAAACAAATATCAAAGATAAAATACAAAATCAGCAATGAGGTAAAAAAGCTAATATTTAATTAAAAGCATGCTACGTAAACTCATGTTTATGTATAAACATTCCTGCCTTCTTACATCCACGTAAGATTTATTATACGTTAAGGGCGCTTGTGCACTACAAGGAATTTTACTGTCCGGCATTCCGATTTTTTACGGTCCGGTGTGGCATGAAAAAACCGATGAATTGGCTTGTGCACCTGTCCGTCTTTACTCGGATCAGTGCGGTACAGTTCAAGGAAGTTTGGCGGTATAATGCTTTCATAAATGATTGTTTTTGGATTTTACAAGAAACGAGTAAAAATATAGAAGATGAAATATTATATTACTTCGTTATAATAAAAAGTAAAGTTCCGTAAGAGATTTAAAATGCGTGTTTCACTTATTTATTTTAATCTGTGACGAGGAGCTAAAGCTATTCCCACTTGAACTTTAACTTACCAACACTTACTTAGATAATAATTATAGGTCAATGTATATAAAAATAACAATACCGACTTTTCAAATCACATCGCCAGCTAAAAGAAAGTAAAACAAGAGCTTGCTTTCAATTGGCATTTGCAGTAAAAAGAGTAAAATCCAAGCAAGTGGGCATTCGAAAACAATTATACCTACAGCGACTCGTAGACACAAAAAACCATCCGGAATAGGGAAACGTAAAATGTCGGACAGTAAAATTACGTATAGTGCACAAGCTAGTATTTAGATTAATGGCGTGCCACACCGGACCGTAAAAAATCGGAATGCCGGACAGTAAAATTCCTTGTAGTGCACAAACGCCCTAAAGCACATACATTTCTAACTGAAATGCTCAATAGTTATTTTAATAGTGCTTCCTTTAAATCTGCGGACCTTTTAACATTGTGTCAGTACGTCTTAAGACTTTAATAATTGAGTCGGACCCTCATCAGAAGGGGAGCTCAATTTCTAATTGTGTTTTAATTTCAGTGGTTGAGCCACTGCGATAATGAATCTGTCAATCAGTTAGATTATATATTTTCAATGTATAGAAGAAAATGCATAGGTTTTTTTACAGAATTAAGTGTATACAGAACATCCAGAAGTGTACGTTATCGAGATGGCAAGACTGCTTCATGATAATATATTTAATAGTCGATTCGTTACTGCATGTATTTATTTGAATACTAGCTTTCCGCCGGCGGCTCCGCCCGCGGTTTCAAAGAAAAACTCGCATAGTTCCCGTTCCCGTGGAATTTCCGGGATAAAACCTATCCTATATTACTCGTGGATAATGTAGCTTTCGAATGGTGAAAGAATTTTTAAAATCGGTCCAGTAGTTTATGAGCCTTTTCATTACAATCAAACAAACAAACAAACAAACAAACAAAGTTTTCCTCTTTATAATATTAGTGTAGATAAATAATTTTGAACGACATTCAAAGAATACTTTCTGGTAGACGCGGCACACGAGCAATTTAGGGCAACGAAGGTAACGTGCTGGTATTCTTTTACTTAAGCAAAGGACTATCTGCACTTTAAATCCCAAAGCATACACTAATAACTAAGGGGATGACAACACTTGGCTCTGGGCAATAAATACCGCATACAGATACCGCACCGACAAATCAAGGAGCGGCCTAAAGGTAACGTTAGAGATTAGGAACTAGCACACACTCGTAACTCAAGCTAAATCCTGCAATGTCGAGCTCATCGGTCTCCAGGGTGTGCCTGAATCAACCAACAAAACTGCAACGAGAATTTCTTCGGAATATTATGGAAGGTGTGTTCAGAACGTCAGGTATATAAAATGGTAGGACATAGCCTTCTCCTAAGAGAATATAAGAGATAATCATATACTAATGAATGTCGAATGTTTGATTCATAGGTCGGGGGAGCCCTGGGAGTAAGAGGAAGACGAATTTTGATACATTGTTAACTATGATAGGATATAATTGTATCTATTATTTGATCTGTCCTTTTTTATTTCAGTTTATGGAACATTTTAGTTTATTTCATTTCATTTCAACAACCATTCATATCAAAATTAGCACTTTTATGGTAACATCAACATGACCGTCGATGTTCCTTCCAATTTTTCAAGCCGGGACGGCAAAATTCCGGCTATAATAATATGAATGCATATAGGAAATGAAGAATAACTTAACCAAATAAGAAGGTGAATATTTCTAACGGGTGTACCGATTTTCAAGTTTATTTAGTCGGATTTCTACAAAGATTTTACTATTATAAAAGCAAATGTTTAGTTAACAAGATCGGTCTACAATATTGTTTGAGTAACAAATAAAGGCTATAGTCTAGACTCACAAAACCACTTAAGGCGAAATATTGTTTTCTTTATTAAATTCAAGATAAGAATTTTCACATATTAGCAATTATATATCTTGAACATTATAATAATTATAATTCTGGTTTAGACGGTTGACCGCACAATATTTAGCTATGATCTAAGTCGGTTCAGCTTTCAACAAGCTAATTCCATTAGTACGTATAGAAATACGTAAGCATTTTAGATCACAGCGTGTAAATTTACTAAGTAATTAGTGCGATAGATATTTTTGTTCAGTACTTATGCTTTTTCGAAGTGCAAGTATATTTTTTACTTTTAAGGAGACATGGGTCAGATAAAATTACCTTTTTTTGACTGATTCATTTTTCACGATCCCCTTAATCATACCCTAAAAGATCGAGTTATTTTAACTATTATCTCCATAGCAAATCAACTCTGAGACATAAGTAACACAATTAATACGCGCTAACTACAATAATAAGGAAGTAGTCGTACTTTCATTCGTAAATTCTTTAATTCAATTGGAAAAGTGCTCTAGGAAGCAAAAAAAAAAACACGTTCCAGCTATTATAATACTCAAAACCATCCAATTTTTCACACACACTATCACGAAATGTGTCACTCAGAAATCTGACCCCAAATTTGTCAAAAGCAAACACAATCCTTGCTACATTAGCAAACAAAGGAACAATTTGAACCAGCACAATTTATTAATCGCGATCAGCATAGATATGCTCAAGAACGTTCAGCACAGATAGGCAAATGAATGCTAATCGCGAATGTACCGTTGCCAAACTGCCGAAACGCTGAATTGTGTTCGGTCGAATGAAATTTTAATCTAAATGTTCGTGCATTGTGAACGCTGCAATATATTAGAGCGTTCGAAGTTTATTCACGAAGCGGCATTCAGAAAACACTAATAATAATATGCAGTTAACGTGCTGTTGATCGGACTTGTTACAGAAACACAATACATTAATATTCGTATTAGAACAAGCGTTTCCCTGTGTTCGCACACGCATAACATGCGTTACATAACATATGCATTACAGATTTTTCTAGTTGATTAGGTACTAATTTGGATAGGTAGTTAATATTCGATACTATTACATAATGTTCGTTTGGCTCCTGGACTTACGCATATAATAAGTTAACTACGTATGTATGTCTTAAGTACAGTTTTCATTATAATATAGAAGTGATAGGTGTAATCAATCTAGAAGAATAATTTCGGCAAAAAATCGCTGGCTTAGCTTGTCATGAGGAAAGTTTAATCGACCAGTTCCTATCCAATCTAATTTTTTCCCTTTAAGGTATTACGTATAAGTAGGTACCTACTTAATTGTAGAAAACGGTAAAAAATATTATAATAAAAAGCTCGTAGTTATGTACCTGATATTTTTTGTTTATTTAGGTGTTTTTATTCACCATTCTGCGCTTTAAGAAAATTAATGATAGGTAATGGGTATGTCGTTAATTTGGAGCTAATAAATATCTATGGAACTGCATGTTCATTATTAGTTGGTTAATTAAAGTTAAGTGTATGTTACAATTACATTTCATAAACTTTCAGTGATGCAACGGGCTTACCTTCAAATCGAGATCCATAACGAGGTGCCGTCCGAACGACGTGCCTCCAGTCTTCTGTATATGCAGGAAGACCATAACGTCATGGGCGTTGAGGTCAAATCTGAAGTCGTCATGTAGCACCTCGTCGTACGAGAGGCCCGGCTGCACGATCGCGTCGGGCAGCGGCCGTCCCGGCGCCTCCGCGTACGTGAGGGCGAGAGACTCCGCCACCCTCTCCCTGGGCGACACCACGCAAACCTGAAAGTCATTTGTTACTGTCATCGCTGTATCACCATTTATATGGCCGCGTAATAAAGCGCTATATCATTTTTAAACATTGCAACGAAAAGGTCTGATTTATGCCCGTAGGTTTCGCGAATTCGTTTGTTTTAATGAATTTATGCCGGGCGGCTCACTTATAATGTTTATTTAGAGTAATTACTGTTTTTTCTTTTACGGTTCTTAACTTTTTGTTCTAATTTACGACTCCCCGTTGGTTATGATAAAATTGTTACATTCATTCATAATATCCATAAATCATTGCAATAAATTTAATCTAGATAGATGTAAAACATTGTCACTAACGGCAATTTAATAAATCATTCGTGAGCTGAAATCAGCAATTTACAATAAAACATTCGTTTGAACAATTCAATCATTCACAGTTCCGTTGTGCACAATCAGCGGGTCATAATGAATCAAATCGTATTTTAGTTTCGCAATAAAAATAAATAATAATTATGCATTGCAAAACCAAATTAACTATCTGCATAACGCACGCAGGCTGTATAATGCGTTTTTACATCGATGGAAATAATCTTTTATCGTCTTTGTATGGCATATTAACAATAATGGTTAGCGCGTTAGGGATAACCCTCGCCAAAGAGATTAATTTTCGCTATGGCATTTTGTGAATCCTTTTTGAAGTGAAAACTTCTTTAGCGGCGTTGAGCACTTTTTCTGTAATGGGTATAAAATCTTAAACTCGCGTCAGGACACGTGACCTGATCGAAAAAGCGTAAGACGGATACCATTCCAAAATATCAAACATGCTCAACGTTAATAATCAAGTTTTCACTTCTGCCGGCACTCCCGGAGTGCAACCCGTATTTTTTTATTGGGAAACTAAGTTTTGTTAACAACTTAGCGTGCTCACGCCAAGGAATAGTAGTAGAATAAACTGAACTTATCTAGAAAATATACAACAGCAAGTTGAAATTTACGACATTCTTCCTAACACGATATTTCCCCTTTACGATGCGAAGAAAATTAAAAAAGTTACGGGACGAGGTTTATTCTACCTCCATAAACAAGCACAATTTGTCTATTAAACCGTAATAAAACTTGAGCTCGAACTCGCCTTATATTCATCTTGGCAAATGTTAAAACTCGGTGGGAGGTTAAGAGGGTGACGAGATAAAATAGCGCCCCACTTGTTTGCTCGGCTAATGAAGAGGGCCGAGTGCCCTTAGACCATTAACATAGTCGCAATCAGCACCCCGGCTGATACTAATGTTGCTCACATTAACACGCCGCCGCAGTTTTTGGTAACACCCGAACAACTACTAATTGGATACGCAACGCGTGACTTTATTCCGGATTTGTTTGTTGTTAACTTACAATTAAAGTACCAACGGGTAGGATTTCCCATATCAGTGCATATTGGAAAGAACTGATAATGGAATGTGCTACATATTAATCCGTCGTGTAATTAAAACTTCAAGTATTATAATATGCTTTGTCTTATACGCAAAATAATAGATATAATCAACAAATAAAGCATAAAAAAATCACTAATATCAGATAAACAACCCCAATGCAAGCAATTTATGGATTGATCCCGTATTCCTTTTGCATGTAGCTTTAAAAATGAAAAAATACCGAAACAGGTATGCGAATAATTTCATCCAATCGAGATAATGCAACATTAAACCAATCCAGTGCTTTCACTGAATGCGAGCAAACAAAAGTTCGCGAGGCAGGTTCAATCAGATAAGTTTTACAGAACATCGATAACGCGTTGACCTGAAACTAATAACCGTTAAGCTGATATAATAACCGATAGCTTATCAGATAAAATTTCCGATAAACCGATCGCGATGGTCGGGATAATATAGTTTGGCTGTGGCGGTACGCCATATAAATGACATTTTACCATACAAATACTGGATGAGGATTATGATTGAATTCTTTTTCATAATAAATGTATTACGTATAAATTGAATTAATGTCTCATTCAATTTATTCGAGGGTTGATTTTTCGATCATCAGATTATCTTGATATAAACAAATATATTATATTTAACGTGATTGTCTCATGCATATATGAAGGCATGAAGCTATCTTTTTTTTTTGTTCTTCATTAATATTTTTAAGGAATTATGATTAACAATTATTGGGTATTGACTGTCGAGAGTGCTTTAAGGTAAAACCGGGTTAGCACTCCCCTGTCTTTTATGTTTATTTTATACACTATCCAATGCGCTATTCAATTAATGGTATATTACGGCTCCTACATAGGTACAGTACACTGTACTGAAACTATTTTCCTTCCCTTCTTGCTTTATAAGAATTCTATTCAGAACGTCATTATCGTATCAGGTTTTCAATATAGAGGAATACAAATGCTGTAAATATCCATTAGCTACGTATTTACTGATTTTCTTTCCGCATAAATCTTTGTTCAACTGTGTACACTCATACACTGTATAGCTTACACTCTTACACAACGAATATAGAAAATTATGCATTATTTTAATACTGACGTACTGTTGGCAGTAAGCCTAATGTATCGTTAAGAAAAAATATAATATTTTGATAATATCTTAAGTATTTACAAATAACATACAAGGCGTACATACCATAAACATTTGATAATGTTCTTTTAAACATTTTTTTGTGTTTAACTATAATTTTAAACATCTTTTGTTTTCTTATGTTAAAAAAATCTGGTAGATACAGAACAAACATAACGCAGTCTATATTCTGGAGAAACGCAGGTCCATAAATTATGATGACCTTGAACCAATTTTCTACCCTCATGTTAATGACGTTAAGAAGTTTGTCGCTTAAGGTTGATAGTTTCTTATCAAAACTTAACTCAGCGAAAAATATTTATAGCACAAGGTTTTCTCAGAACATGTTTAAGTAGTTAATAGTTTTATGCATCTGGAAAAACTTTATCGTTTACAAAAGCTTTATAAAATGTCAAGATTCAATCTTCTGCATTAGCATCAGTTATTGATAAGATGGGAAAGAATTTATCACAACATTATTTCAATGTACATGTTGTTTAAATTGTGTAATAGACTTGATAAGATAAATAAAAAAATCCTTTAATTTTTTGAGATATAACATGTAATTCTACGCTCGATAAAAAGACATGCCTATAAATATTTACGCTCCATTTATTTTTCAAGTCCAATGTATCACCTCATTTACTATTCAAACACAAAACGCCTAACAAACGAAAGGACCGGAAGTGTCGAAATAATAAACGAAAGCATTCCCCAAACATCCGCACTGATAATGGATAGGTAAATGTAGATAAAATAATATAAAACAAACCACTATTTTTCTGTTCTGTTTCCGCATCAAAAATGAAATACAAGTTTGCAATAAAAGATGCCCTTGTACTATTCGTGTTGAACCAATGCGGCTCCCGGCCAAAGCAACACATGTGCTCATAACCATTTTAAAACCTAATTGCAACAGCATAAAGTTTTATTTCCATTTCCACTACAATGGCCGGGAACAATACTCTTGCTATTTATTTTCGTCCTATCACCACAATAGGCTATTACTGTCCCATCAACCAGACGTGTCCTTTATCTTAACCATCTGTACCAGAAATACGCAGGCACGGTTTGGTAAACATTTTAATATGCAATTGAGGTGTTTCAAACGCTTTGCGAGAGCTTTTTTATGAGAACTTTAATCGTCCGTATAATTCAAGAAGTAGACTTTATAATTCATTTTCTAATCTGACTTAAAATTAATTTAAATGATGTACAAAAATATGGCCAAATATATAACGTAGACTAGAATTTTCAATGCCACGCCTTCAGTCCCATTTTTTTTGTGTTATTACAACAAAAATAATGTGCCATATTGATGTAACACCTGAAGTTCAATATAACAGCTAAGGAGACCTGTGTAAACTTGCCCAGAATGGTCTTTGCAAGTTTATTATCCTTGCTTGTGTCGTAAAAAACGTGTCAAGGATTTTCAGGGAGTACTTTTACAGCTGGATTCCGTCAAAACATAAATTATTGTGACATTATTTTATATTACCTATGTCTAATAATAAACTACTCACACTGTACAGTTTATGAAATTTATTTATTAATACATTAAATATTTGGGGTAAATATGTGTCTATTAGTTAGAATTTGTTTGACGTTTCAAAGTCGTTCTTGTTCTTGCAGAAGAACTACCTATCAGTAAGATAATAAAGTTAATCTCAAATGTTTAAATTATCTTGCGTTCTTTAGTTCTCTTTCGTAAATAATATAATGAATAAATCGCGTTTAAAATCCGTTAAAAAGTCTTTAATTTCTATCTTGCGTTCTTTAAGAATTAAGAGCCGTTGTGTATAAATAAAAGGAATATTTCATATTTAAAATAACATTATGTAAACATATCCATAACAATGCTGGGGGCCTTTTTTCAGCTGACACCTGGCATAGATAAAATTCCTTCTACTTTACCATACCATGCAGCCGTTTATTTACCTTTACGTAACCATATTTTCAACTCGTAGGTACAATATTGTTATAATTGCGTGTTATATGTTAACATGATACAATATAACGTATCGCGTGGAACGCTGCGTCAACAGCATTGAGTTTTCGCTTCACGTATCCATGCGTTTTGTTTCATTCAATCAAAAGGTCAGTAACTTATACAACTATTTCATTGAGATCACTATCTCATCCAGTCTTTTCTATACGGTCTAAATTATAGTATACTTTACTATCCTTTTCAAATTCCAGGTCAAATTGTATGTTTTATCCCTGACAATGTTACAGAATTCGGAGCACGTTTAGGAGTCGTGAGCTTAATCAGTTATTTAACAAAAGAAATGAGGAATGCACACCGCAGTCCGCATCGAGTTAAATAGCTCCAACGTTCATATACGGATACGGATATTTAATAAAATTAAAAAATTATTGCTCTATTGTAATCTTCTGTGCACTAGTCGAGACGTTGCCTGAACTCTCATCAATCTACCCATTGTTTACTGGTGACATCGTGAGGTACAATAGTTTGTAGTAATTAACATATTCTAGCCATTGGTCTACAGCGCTTCAGACACAAAGAGACTAATTATTATTAGATTGAGATTTGGGACTACCTTTTACTTGAATTATGTTTAAAACTATGTATGTAGTTATAAATAAATGCAATAAAAAGCTTATTAAGTTAAACAACAAATATAAGTCATCCCCTCTGATAAAGTAAAATTCTGTTCCACTTGATCATACGCAGTGGGTGTTACAAATAGAAGAAAAAATGAAGTAATCATATATTTTGCTTAAAGTTTTCGAATTTATGTTACCTATTGCATTATCGATTAATGCTTACGGATAAAAACGCATCTGCTCATATATCATGCGGTTATTTGTATCAGATTACAAACGTAGATACATCGACAGCCGCTTCAATGCAATATTATACGAAGAAACAAGATCTGGCGCCGAGTGTATTTACTTAACACACCCATCTTGCATTTAATGCAATTTTAAACGCATGCTGCATACAAACATTGCTAAGCAAATGTATGAAGAATTTGAAGATATTTCAACTACGAAAAGAAAATTATTAAAATTATTGGATCTCAATATTTTGTATCACTATTTTAAAGATCAGTAAGAGCATTAGGCACGTATAAAGAAAATATAGAACATATAAGGTAAATATAATAAATAAAAACTCTCCTAATAAACAACGATACTCGGTCCCAGTTAAATTTCAATAAGAATCCGCAATTTGTTCACATTACTCGCTGAAGTAACCTCATAATAATATATCTTACTAAGTAATGTGGCGAGCATTTCATTTAACTTGGTAATGTTGGTGCATGTACGTTTAAATAATGTCATTAATTAGAACAATGTTACAACAAGATTTACAATCGGCAATGAACTAAGCAAACGCTATGCTCGCGTGTATTTAACTAATTCACTGGTCTTTATTGAAATACCTGGTGCTGACCTGCCCACGGCGTGATACTTGATAGGTTACATTCAATTGAATTTGTTTTAGCGCCTACAAAATACAATCTGCGTGGAAGTAATGAATCCACTGAGAACGATTTACACAAAATATGTCATAGAAAGCGTGTTTACTTTCTTTATTGGAATTTCTTAGTGCGCCTGTCGATAATTACATAGTAGCATGTTCATTTTAGCACATAATACTTGCAGATACGATCGTTTATTGACAAAATAATCGTCCTAATAGATCTAAGAGGATTATTACCTACATGCTTCCTACATGGTTCAGGAAAAGGATCGGTGTAGTACCAATTTTATTTAAATATAAATAATAGTGTGTCTATTAGCAGCTCCACCATAAGCAATACGGGTAAATTATCGTGATTCCAATGTACGCTAATGTTTGGAAATTTGTAGAATGAACATTTTCAAATATCCTTTAAATGGTATATACTTAGTAAAAAGTTAAGTAATATTATTTTTACGTAATAGGGGAAAGGGGCCTAAAGTGGGCACAGAGCCTAAAGCGGGCACTCAGTATAGTATCGGAATTTTAAATAATGGCGCGCGCGCGACTCGTGAGCACGATCCCCGCACCCCTCCCACCTCGCGGCAGTCGTTGGATTCGCTTGCGAGCACGCATTTACAAGCTGCAACAAATAAATGTTTTTCGACGATTTTTGAAAAATATTGCAAGGTATGTAATATGTGTTCTTTTTATTTTGGTGTTTACAATCCTTTAACCAAAATTTGTTAGTTATTAAGTGGCTATCTGGCCATATTTTGGTTCCATAAAAATCCACGTGTCTAAAAATTTTGAGGTAGAATTTCGTCTGAACCTTTCAAATGTCGAAAAAGGCAAAGCGGGCAGGGTAAAGCGGGCACGCGCCCGCTTTGCCCCGTCCGCTAAAATGTTACATTCTTTTGTTAATTTGCTTTTTCCTTTCAGATGACCGCTTATAACCGGCGTAAATATAAAACTTCACAAGCCCCATGGCAACGCTCAACTATGCAGCAAGCAAAACGAGAAGTGCAAGAGTTAGGAAAACCTGTCAAAAAAGTAACAACTAAATATGGGATTCCAAGAACGACATTGCAGACATCTTAAATCGGGTTCGTGTAATGCAGTCTTTCCCAACGTGGGCGATAACGCCCCCTTGTGGGCGCTGCAGGCCTAAAGGGGGGCGGTAAGAGACCCAGAAAAAAAAGGGGGCGTTGTGTAGGGCTTTGGGGTCGATTTATAATTTCATCTACCTAGCTAGGAAGACTCTTAGAAACCGACTGAGCTCTCGACTTCGAGAGTCGACATCTTGTGAACATCAACTAATATTAATTAAGATATAACTAGCTCAAACTCGGTTCGATATAATAGACCGCGGGCAATCATGTTTTAACAAGTTTTTGTTAAATAATCCGATTTGTACATTCCTGTATCAATCGGCTGGTTCTATAATACTTGTTCTTGCTTGTCGAGTACGATTGGGCGTCGAATGAGTTAAACGAGTTTATGCACGTTTGATGTCTTATTCCTGTTGGTGCGTGCTGCTTATGCAATCCTATATAAACGACGTAAATTTATTTTATTTTCATTTGCGGTTTCGCGCATAATAGATAAGCAGTACTTGATTTCAACACTTACGTATTTCTCAAAACAAAACAATGTCGGAAGTAAAAAAGAAGAGACGGCAATACTCTGCGGAATATATTAAATTCGGATTTATTGAAAATCCCACAAACCCGTCGTCGCCTTTGTGTCTTCTATGTCTAAAAACATTTTCGAACGAAGCAATGAAGCCTTCAAGACTGCAAGATCATTTGAATAAAATGCATCCAGATAAGAAAGACAAGAATGTAGCATTTTTTCAAGACCTAGAGAAGAAGCATAATACTCAGCCAAGTGTATCAAAACTATTTTCGGCGGCTGCTAAGCAAGATGACGACGGACTTCGAGCTTCGTACAATATCTCTTTGTTAATTGCTCAAAAAGGCAAACCACACAACATCGGAGAAGAGTTAATTTTGCCAGCAATAAAGGAAGTAATAACTACTGTGCTTCATAAACCGGCCGCAGATATTATCCGAAAAATTCCTTTGAGTAATAATTCTGTGCAAAGACGAATTGATGAAATGGCTGAAAACATTGAAGAATCATTGTGCAATCATCTGAGGACTAGTCAATTCTCAATTCAGCTCGATGAGTCCACTTTACCAACTAATGAAGCGTTGTTGCTATCTTACGGGAGGTTTATTAAAGATGAGAAAATACGTGAAGAACTATTGTTTGCCAGAAATTTGGAGACAGATACAAAAGGCGAAACCATATTCAATACATTGGAAAAGTTTTGTGAAGAGAAAGAGATTCCTTTGAAAAATATTATATCAGTTGCTACGGATGGCGCTCCGGCTATGACAGGGCGCCATAAAGGCTTCATAGCGTACTTAAAGAATAAAATTCCAGATGTCCTTGCTATTTATGCGTTATTCATAGACAACATTTGGTTGCTAGAAACTTAAGTGAACGACTATTTCAATCACTGCAATATGTCATCAAAGCAGTCAATAAAATCCGTAGCAGCTCTTTGAATGATAGATTATTTCATCAGCTTTGTGCTACTAATGACGAAGATTTCAACCGTTTGTTGCTTCATACTGAAGTTCGTTGGCTGTCAAGAGGCAATTGTCTGATTCGATTTTACAACCTGTTTGACTCTGTGATAGAGTTCTTGGAAACTAAAGATACAGAACTGCGCAACAATCTCATAACATCAAAGAATGATATAGCTTACATGACAGACCTGTATAAACTGTTCAACGACATGAACCTCCAACTGCAAGGCGATGAACTAAATTTAATTAAAACAAAAAATGTCGTTGCTGCTTTCGCAGCCAAACTGCTTCTGCACAAAAAGAATATGGGCAGACGTGAGTTTCACAATTTTCCGAATTTATCAGTATTTTGCAGTAACGACGACTTGTTTGCCTACTGCCAACATTTGGAAAGCCTCCACATTGACTTCACCGAACGATACCAGGACATTTTAAACTTGGAAATACCAGACTGGGTGTTGGATCCGTTTTCAAATGTCAACACAGCAATGTCACCTCAGCTGGAAGAAGAACTTATAGAATTGACAACAAACGAAGAAACAAAAATCAAGTTTAAAAATGGATATCAAGAATTTTGGCTACAAAAACCGATCCCACAATTGTACCCTGGATTGTGGTCAATTGTTCAACGATTCTTGATAGCATTCCCATCGTCATATTTGTGTGAACGTGGATTTAGTGCTGTGGCAACGCTGCTTACTAAAAAGAGAAATCGTTTGCGTGTTACCGAACGTGGCGACTTGCGGCTGTTTTTGAGTAAATTGGAACCTGATATCAACAAACTTATTGAACAGCATCAGATTCAACCTTCACATTAGTTTTTATATAAGAATTGATTATGTTTGTTTTATTTTCAATAAAAGATACTCTACTATAAAGTTGCGTTTCAATAATCAGTTATAAGTACTTAGCGTTTTTTAAGTATGTTTAAAAAGGGGGGCGTTAAAAAATAATTTATTCTTAAAGTGGGCAGTAGACAAAAAAAGGTTGGGAACCCCTGGTGTAATGTAAAGCTTGGTAGGTTTACTACTGTCTTTTCTACGGAACAAGAAATGGAGCTTTTGGAATACGTATTCCACATGGACTCTTTATTTTACGGGCTGTCTAAACAAGAATTTTTGGAACTTGTATACCTACCTATTACATTATTTTAGGATTTATAAATAAATAAATATATATAAAATAATTGTATCGCTTATTAGAGACTAAATAATGATAGACTGTAAACAGGGCGTTATTTTTTTAAATATTATTTCAGATATATCTGGAAATATTGTACCTAAAAGTTTAAAGCTCCTAAGAAGTTCCTTTGTTTCATATATACATTTAAAAATAATTGTATGACTGTTTGAAATACATAACTTATAAAATATTTTTGTGTCTTTTACTCTATTTATTATATATATATTATTTGTGGCTGTATATTTTGAAATCTACTGTTTAAATCCAGGCCTGCCCGCTTTACCCAACTACTGCCCGTTTTGCCCTAAACGAAAGCCCGCTTTAGGCCTCCCCTTCGGGCAAAGCAGGCAATCGTAGGCTTTTAGTAATCTGTTAATAATTATTATATACTTTAACTTTTGACAAATTTAACCACTTAGCATTCAAAAGTATTTATTAATGGAACTTTTGGCAAAAAAATAAATGGATTATCTTCTTTTCAAACTTAATTTTTTTTAATTTTCCGGTAAGGTGCCCCCTTTGGGCCCTTCTCCCCTATTTTAACATAAATACCTATATGTATGTTAATTTGAGTTCCGACCTATAAAATTATATAATTAAATCGTATCTTCATTATATTTTTCATTTAATAATACTATACATTTCAATTTTTAATGATATATCATTATATGTATAAGGACTAGTTACCAATACACTGCTTAAATAAATACTTATATACCAAATCAAATTCTTTGATTTCTTTCTCAAGTTTGAATCAATTGTATATGTAACAATTTTTACCAAAGGGGAGACTAGCATTCCTTTTCGAATGACTTATTCGTTGGTATGTAATATACGTAACATGTATGCACGGTGTCCCCTGGCCAGTTATGAAATAGGAAAATATTATTAGGTATAATATTTTCCTATAGCTTATATTAAGAGTTTTCTTAGTTAGCTAGCAATTTGTACTTATCAGTTATTACATTATATTTACAAGCAATTTATACTTATCCCTCCAACAAATACCACTATAGTCTGCATTCACGCTTCCCAAAATTATTAGGGCTGCCTACGATGAAAAATCTTCTAAAAACAAGTCTCAGAAGTAACCCTAAGTGAAATGTGACGTAATCCCTTACAGAACACATTACTCTGATGACGTCTTAACTAGTTTCTTTTGTATTTGAGCGTGTTAAGTTCCGTGAGGGGAGATTTGTCAAATGCAGTTTTCTTTTTGGGGGAATTTTTGATCTGTTTAGTGCGTGTCAGCATTGGTTAGGTATTGAATATAATGGTGTGAAGGAATAGGGTGTATTAAGTATAGATGTTTGATGAAATGCGGGAAATAGGATTTAAGTATTTGGAGGTGTGAGTAAATGCAGTTTCGTATTTCATAGGTAGTAGTTTACTTAATGCATTTTTGAATTGTACTGGAATTTTTTATACGTTTTTTATTATTATTATAATAAAAGATTACATCAGAAATTGAAGAACGAAGAACTGTGATTAATGATCGATGTCAAAAACAAAAATACCTAGGTACTAGGTAAGTATGATTTTTTATAATTTCCTCGATTCCATCGAAAACATCCTGCTTTCTGTAGGTAGGTATCATTCAATCGATGCATTAAGAAAACAATACAATAATGTACTTACTAATAAAATACGCGCACATTTCAATGCATCAAAGGTCTTATAAAAGAGCAAGATATATAATTATTTTATGGATATAACTAGCTTTCCGCCCGCGGCTTCGCCCGCTTTGTCTAACACATAATAAATTATATACTAAAACCTTCCTCTTGAATCACTCTATCTATTAAAAAAAACCGCATCAAAATCCGTTGCGTAGTTTTAAACATTTAAGCATACATAGGGACATAGGGACATAGGGACAGAGAAAGCGACTTTGTTTTATACAATGTAGTGATGATTTATAAGATGTTGCTTACTAAACTTTTCTACTTTTTAATCTTATATTCCAAAACAGCCAAAATATCTAATGAACTATTTAATATTAATATCTTACACCAAACTTCACTCTAAAAAGGTACAAAGGCCAATATTTCTTTATTAAAACCATAACTTTACATTATCTCGAAGATTTAATAACCTTACCCCTAATATATTCGCTTCTTGAAATTAAATTTTCAAATGATGCCGCAAAAAGGTTCAATGGGCAGAACTTAGCCAATTTTGGTGTTTTTTTCCAAACAACAAATTCTAAAATTATGTTGGTGTATAATTTTATCGCCTTACGGAACCTAATTTTCATGAAATAAGTTCTTTGCTAGTTAATTTTTGAAACATCTTGGCGCTACAAATATTTTTGATAAGGAAATAATATTATTTTTAATTGATGCTTCATATCACCGTGCTGTTTTAAAAGTGGGAGCTTTAAACAGTGGTCATGTTATCGACATGTGCAGATAAATAAAAAAAATCAATGTATTTCCTGCACGTCTCGAACCCCCGACTTATCGTGTCGAAGTCCGAAGTCGTAATGTATGAAATAAAAGTCATAACTACACTTATACCTACAGATTATAATATGAAATATGATGATGATTGTTCCTTTAACTCCTCGAGAAGCATAGGGCCTCAGTAAATTTTTTCCAGTCAAGTCGGGCTTTTCCTTTGGCTTCCTGCCACGATAGGCCGGTTTTGTTTAGCTCAGCAACCACTGATCTTTTCTACAAATTAGGGGGTCGGCCTTTCCTTCTACGGCCATTGGATGTGATCCAATCTAAAGCTATTTTTGCTAAATTATGATCCGGTCTTCTAAGGCAGTGCCCTATCCATTCCCACTTTCTGAAGCATAATTATAATATGAAATATACTAATGTGAAATGCAAAGAAACATAAACAAAGACGGACTAAAAGCCCAGTGTTCCATAACCATAGCATTAGTTAGTAGTAATAAATGCTTGATGCAATATTCCGTCAGTATTACGTCCACATCAAAGACCGCAAATTAGGTCCAAGACGTCCTTTGAGCCCGTTTGAGCCTGTGACTGTTACTAAATTTTCAGTATTCTATATTTACATGGAATTTTCTTTAATAATTCATGTTTATTAGAACGAACAATATTTTAATATGATTCAGTAAAATAAGGATATTTTTTCTAAATTATAATCCTTGTATTTTGTAGTTTTAAGGAAGTGAATAAATTATAGTTTATTGAAGTGAAACTTCTTTAGGCGCGTCGAGAGTAAAATTTCAAGGTCGCGTCATGGCAATATCGTCACGTCATGGAGTAAGGCGACGATTTTGGTATCTTTAAATCTTGCCAAAAAAGTTTCACTTATAACACGTGTGCTCGTCAAAAACGCAATTTTATTTATTATTTTACTTTAAACAAAAAAAATATACAAGAGTTTTACAGTAGGTAAAGACAATTTTAAGATAAAGTTGGCGTTCCACGACCATAATATATTATCTGAAATATTACAGTTTCTCTGTCTTGTTGTACTATTATGCAGTTTCTAAATTTTATAGCCCAATATAAAGTTTGGAAGTTAAAACTGACGTAACTGGGGAAATACAGCTATAAAAATATTACCTACTTGTGTGTTTGTTTATGAAAATTTTATATTGTATAGCGGTGTTGACGAAAAGCGCCAGTCGGGCTTAAAGCTGTAAATCATTGAAAGCTTCTCAATAATTTAGGAATAGTGACATGACTGATGAATTATTATATAAAAAAAAGAGTTGATTCTTTATTTATTTTGATTTGTTTTGTGTCTAGTATAAAATCTGTAGTTTCTTTTTGTTTAATTTACCTGGTAGGTACTCTATAAAATATTTGCAATTAGGTATTTCGCGGTTTTAAAAATTCCTGTTTTTATTGAATTTTAATATTATTGTTTGGTATCACAATATGTAGGTACTTGAATATGATATTTTATTAAATATTGCGTTTTACCTATATAACAGATTAAATTAATATTAAATACCTAATGGTGACCCTACTTGTAAGTCGGATCATTATATTTTATAATTTATGTTTTAAGAATTTTAAATTTACTCAACGAAATGAGTCTACCCTCATTAAATTTTTCCCTGACCTCATTAATATTGGAACCGATTTTCATAAAATACTCTCTTATCGATTATAATAATAATTTTCCTGCCTATAAAATAATGATAATGTCCAAATATATAAAAAAATCTCATCCCTTTTAATACAATAGGAACTAAATATGTTCGTAAATAGTCAAAATACAATTGCGTTCTTCCAGTTTAAAATATAAATTACTTCCTAGCTTTCCGCCCGCGGCTTCGCCTACGTTTCGCAGAAAAACCCGCAAAGTTCCCGTTCCCGTGGAATTTCTGAAAACCTATCCTATGTGTTAATGCAAGTTACCTTCTAGGTATATGTGTGCTAAATTTCATTGTAATCGGTTCAGTAGTTTTTGCGTGAAAGAGTAACAAACATAATTACATCCAAACTTTCGCATTTATAATAGATATTAGTAGGATAAGATAATCAATATCCAGATCCCGAAAGGTTGTTTACGAATCTTCCAAATTAACTCCTATAATCATAAACTATCTTAACTATATGGATGTACTTATATATATCTGAAAATTAAAAATTATTTATTTATTATTATAACGCTTTGTAATTCATACATTCAAATGATATACAAAGAATAACATTACAAGCTGACGCAAAAACTTTGTTCATACATCAAGTAGATCGTCGGAATTTCCCGCGATTATGCTCGCGAGGATTTTTAACTTTTTAAATGGCATTCAAATCCATTGTCATCGGATATGGTGAAGTTTCGTATTCAATCTGAAATGAGTTTTGTTTAATGCGGTTTATTGAACTTTGTGGCAAACATTTGCTTGTTTCTTTGTTAGGAGAAGTAATTTGTAACTTGATTCACTCCGGAGGCATTAACAAAGACATAATATCTAGGTAGGTAATTCAAATAAAAGATTATTAAGCTATTGCATAGCTTCTATCGCGGGCCTTGAGCGCGGGGACCGAATCGAGAAATTCCGTAACGAAAAAACCTCACGCTCCCCACTCCGACGGGCTCGGAGGTGTGGCTTGAAGGCATGCTATGCAATAGCTTTACCGCGGCAGTCCCCGAGTGCCACACGTCTTTTTTTTTTACTACATACCTACGTGGTACACGTTATCTTTACATTATATGTATCTGTCTGTCTGTTCGCCATACACTCAAAAACTATTGCACGGTGACCGATGAAAATTTTAACTAAGTAGTTGTTTAAGTTCTTACGTTCTTGAAAATATATCTGTGTGTATCTAGTACAAATCTAAAGTGACCCAAAGCTGCCTGTGCCTTTACACAAATAGTGCAGACAAGAAAATTAATAATTCCATAAATATAATTTAAACATTACAATGTTCATGTTGTTATTAAAATATTTTTTTGAGTAAACAGAAACTGTATAAGTTCTACAATCACGTTTTAACAAACAGCTTTTACAGCTTTTAATATCGCTTAGTAATTTTAGTTTACCCTCACTCGCTTTAGTTTTATTTAAGCTTGAGCTTTTTGTGGTGCAAATGATAAAATTTTGAACTGATTTATTTATGAGAAAGTATGGCATTACACAATATACATTGTTTATATGCAGCAGAAATAAGAAAATATGCCCAAAAATATATGCTGAATTCTTATTGGAAATTATAATTTTAAAAAATCTCATAATACATATTATGTGTTCACTGTAAAATATCGATATTATTGTAATCTGAACCATGCCTTGCATTTACTTGAAATTTTGTATACGTAACATATAGGTAAGTTATCCTAACTAAATTTCAACTCCAACATTTATTCGCTGAAGTAGGCTACGCGTTTGAATTTAGATTAATATTATCAAACATTTCTTATTCATGAACATATACATTATCTACATTTTCCAGTACCCGGGATAATGTAAACAACCATTAGGTCAATCTTCTAACCTAGGTTCTAGGCATTGTGAGCTTTATATACATTTCTACACTAACAGCCTAATAAGTAGGCTAATGAGCTGTTTTCTCGCAGACACAATGTATCTGTAATACGCCAGAATGTAAACTTAGCTAATTAAGTTTGTTGTTGCAATAGAAATGCTTATAACTTTCACCACACAGAAGCTTAATCCATAGCCCGACTCGAGCAAAATAGAGCAAGCCAGTAAGGGAAATCTGCAAGCCGTATGCAAATGTGGTCTTTACATTTATAATCATAGGGATTACATTGCTCCGCGCGAACCTAATAAGAGATTATTCCAGTTAGCCTAAGTAAGATATTACGTGTCATAATATTTGAATGAGTTATGGCTGGGTTTTTGACAGAATTGCATTGTTTCAGGTAAGTAAGGCAATGCGACGCAGAGATAATCTCGCAAGGAAGGATTCCGACATAATACTGACATATATTTTACTACTAACTATAAACAAAAGTAGGTAAGAAATACTAATTTCATGTCTCGTGTCCTGTGATTCTCGTGATTACATTTCATGTTATCCATACAACAATAATTTATATCCTTATTCCAAATTAATGTTCCCAGAAATGTCTATACTATGAATTAATTTAGGATTTTTGGGCATTTATCGTGATTTGCTTATTACATTGTTATTATTTGTAATAACTTCTGTTATTTCCAAATGTTCTGCGAAATTTTGATATAAGTAGATTTATAATGTGAATTGCGTTTTATATGTACTCTTTCATTGGTAATCATAATATTATGTACCTTAGCTTCGAGTATACCCAGTTTATGGTTAACTAGCTGTGTCCTGCGGGTTTACCCGCATTGCCCTGCTTCTGTTGGTCTCAGCGTAATGATATTATGGCCTATAGCCTTCCTCAATAAATGAGCTATCCAACACTGAAAGAATTTTTCAAATCGGACCAGTACTTCCTGAGATTAGCGCGTTCAAACAAACAAACAAACTCTTCAGCTTTTAAAACTATTAGTATTGATAATTTCTTCTTTCTTCATAAAATTGTGGGCCAGCACCATAAAATTATATAATTCTCTTTGACCGTGTTCACGTGTCGTCCCAGTTTAGACAAACTTCGATCTAACAAACTTGCCGGACAGTTTTGTCGCGGCAAATGTCTACGAGTTTAAACACGTCGCAGTACTAAGCTTTTGTTGAGACAACAAACTTAAAACTAACTCATAAAATTCGTTTGTTCGTTCTAGAGATCGATTGGACTGACCTAAAAGTTGCATTACGTATCTATACTAATAAAATTATAAAGCTGAAGAGTTTGTTTGTTTGTTTGAACGCGCTAATCTCAGGAAGTACTGGTCCGATTTGAAAAATTCTTTCGGTGTTAGATAGCCCATTTATCGAGGAAGGCTATAGGGAATATATCATCACGCTAAGATCAACAGGAGCGGAGCAATGCGGGTGAAACCGCGGGGCACAGCTAGTAGGATATAAGAGGTATGATTTGATGGGTTTTAGATCAGATTTAGAAATGTTTTTCCAGTGTAGATGTAGGGCGTGAGATTTTGGTTGGACATTGTGTTATTTGGTTCCTATGTGGATTTTCTCAGTAATAGCTCTGTTTGGACATGTGCCCGGGTTATTGCAACAGGCCCACCCTTGTTAGGAGGGACTTAAACAACTGAAAGTAACCAGGGGACCTTTCGGAGAAAACGTGATGTTGTACGTTAAAATTTTGATCCAATTTCAAAGTTCTTGTATGTATAAGCCGCTAAATTAAACACGTGTTGATATTGTTGGTTAAAAAAATTTAAAATATCTCAAGTTTAGTTCAGTTCGATTGTCATACGAATAACTTACTTTTAATGTCATTATCCTCGTAAAGATCAAGAAAATTGGATAAAGAAGGATATGGCTACTCGATTTATGGATAGTAAAAACATCTTTCTAACATCTTAATAAAAGTAATAAAATATTCGCATTAATGTGACACAGTTGTAATAAAAATTAACCCCTCTTCACCATTTTATCAGATTTTATCCTACAAAAAGATCTCATTTCTCTTTTACAGATTCAGTTAAAATTTGTTATGTAGTAACAGATTCATTACTTATGAATCAAACAATGAGCTTTGAATCACGTTGTTCTTTCATGAATCTTTTATAACACAAACTTTGTTGGCTGTAATCGTTCTTGGTCTTTGCTTTTGTACGATTGTTTTTTAAGCTATTGCATAGCTTTTATCTCAGACTTTGAGCGCGGCGACCGAATGTAAAAATTCCGTAACGAAAAAACCTAACACCCCCCACTCCAACAGGCATAGCGATGCTATGCAATAGCTTTACCGCGGCAGTCCTCGAGTGCCACACGTATTTTTTTGTTGTTTTGATTTTTAATTTCAACGTCTTCAGTTATAGAGTTGCTTTGTCTAGACCAAAACGCTAGTAATTAGATTTTATATAGGTTGTATTCTTATTTATCGTTTATTTCGTGATTCTAATTTATAAGAAAAAATAAAAAAAAAATATTTTTTTCATAGAGACATTTAATCTAATTTCATTTTAATATGTATTATGTATAATTATTAATTACCAATTCATATTATTAGAAACATTTTTTATATAGGTATTAAGAGCAGGAAAGGATCTCAAATAACAATCAGTACGATATTTGATTTTGAAAAGATCGTGTCACAAAGGGCAATCACAGTTGATTCTGTTGCCTCTATAGGATATCTATTTTTAGAAGAAATCAACACAGTTGAACGAATCGCTATGATAATATTGGATTTTAGGAAAATTGTACGTAAATGTCTAGATTGGGAAAAATCAACGTCGTTGGGAAAAATTAATTAAACCTTTGTGGTAGATACTTAAATTCGATATTGATACACTGACAGGAGGGTTTCAATATCTAAGTATATTCATTTGTGTTGTTAAGGTCATAAATTGTTTTTGTAATTAATTCATGACTTTCATTAATCACTTTTTTGGTTATTGGATTTGAAGGCTTTCCTTCTAAATACTCGTCTGAATAATTATAGCTGTTATAATAATATATTAGCATGTTATTTCATTTCAAAATGAAACATGCTACCCTTGGCCGATCCTAACATGTACCTACAAGTTTCAACTTAGTAGTCTATGTTAGAACTTGTAAAGTCTTGTAAGATTTCATCCAACCGGACAAGCTATTAAAAGCTTGTATCAGTAGTTTCTGATATAATAGCTCATTTATTTTATCTGTATGTATATAAAGTTCTGTATGATTTAAAGTTTAAAAGCTAAGAATTAAGAACCCCCGTAACATGAACATTAAAATTTAAAATAATGTTATATACCTACTATAATATAATAGAGGTAATTGAGAAAGCTTATTAAATATCCTATCATTTGATATTTCATATTTTCCAAAATAGGTTAAGAACATAAAAAATAATTGAACTTAAAATGTACGGGGTGTGCAATTTTTTTGCACCCGAGTGTAGGTTTCTACTATGATTTACGGCTTACAAAATGATTTGATTCAATTTTGTTTCCCATCCTTTCTTTTATAATATAATTTAAATCGTACTCTACATAATAATATGTAACCATGTATATAACATATACTACCTAATCAAGATGAAATAACTAATTCAGAAACCACTCAGCTACGAATACAAAACGGAACCCAGCAGGTAAATAAATCATGAGAATGTCAGTGCCATTAGGAATATGTTTTTTAAAAGTACCCTCTTTTTCCATATGAAACAAGGTCGTATTTAATCGGAACAGAGGTCTCTGAAATTAAATTTTCTTGGAATAGCGACATACGGGAAACGTCTTTGGAAATTATTATCAGCTGCGAGCAATTCTTCATGTCCTTTACTTTAATGGTTGCCGGGAAGATATTGCTTTAAGTAATAAGGCCGCCTATTGTGCACTTACCATATTCATGTTTTCCATGTTAAATTATGTTTTTATTACTGGTAATGTACAATTAAGTGTCATAAATAAATAAATAATAAGAACATTGGTGCAATGCTGATTTATTCCTACTTCTTTTATTACCTACTGATTATTAAATTATGGTTGAAATTATTCCGAGGTGTGAATTTGTTAGTGAAAATGTGAGGCGAATATATATCTATTATAGGGTATTTTAGTGTTTTGAATGTTTTATTTTTTGTATATGCGGATGTTCGTTTGTTTTGTAAAACTACTAATATATGAGGACAGATGATCTGCACACACACGTGTTAGCTTATCCACCATTATTGGGAAACCCCGTACCTACATATTGATATGTAGAAAAAGGCTAATTTTCCTTTACTTTTAACTCTTACTTCTTTGCCGTACGATAGGATATAAAAAACTAGCTTTTAGTATGTTGCAAAGCCGCGTACTAAAAGCTAGTTTTTTTATAAAAAGAAGAATGTTGTTTAGCTGTCCCTCCGTCCTTCAATGGATGGATTTCCAAGAAATTCGGTAAACGATAGTTTGAAACCTGGATTGATACATAAAATACTTTTATCCCGTTTAGCCCAAAAAAGTTTATATCTCGTAAAATATGTTTTATAGTTTTATCTTCACTAATGTCATATAAAGTTATTCGAAGATATTTTGTATTACCATCTTCTTTCTTCTTTCAGAGCTTTCATTAATAATGAAAGAGACGGATATAATAATATTTATTACTTACATTAAGTTAATTAACAATTAAAAATAGTCGTCCTAAATGGGGAGTAGTTCGATATTTTTGAAATCTCAATCCATTAAGAGGTTAACGTTTTATTAATTATAAACTAGATTTATACGAATTGAATATTAACTACTAAATTATGAAGGTATGTATATAAACTCATTCAATACGGTTGGCGGTATTAAATAGTAAATGTTTTGGGGTTAAGTAATTGGTTACTAGGTTTATATGAGAATAAATAATTATGATCGGGAGTTTATCTGGTACCTAGCTATGTGTATAATGATAGGTACCTACGTGTAACAATTGACTGTTCTTTATTTATTTATTTATAACACTTTATTGGAAACGAAATTATGACAAAAATAACATTATTACAAAAAAGGCATCGTTTGTACAAGAGGCGGCCTTATTGCTAAGCAGCAATCTCTACCTAGGTATATATATCTATTTTCTTTACCATAAGGTTGCCTAATGCCTACCTTATGGTAAAGAAAATGTATGAAGTTAATGGGATAGTGCAAAAAGAAAAAAAATATACACCTAAGTTCTTCATATTTTTGAAACTATATTTCAGTAAATTTCATAAACCAAGATAATTATATTTATAAAGTGTGTAACCGCTAAATCGTATCGGTTTCAGCAACTTAATTAATATTAATTTACTATGAAATATGTTTATTCTCATCAATAGTACTATTTAAATGATAAAACGGAAATCACAAGGTACAAACGCAAATTTATATGGCACTAGCTGTGCCCCGCGGTTTCACCTGCGTGGCTCTGCTTCTGTTGGTCTTAGCGTGATGATATATAGCCTATAGCCTTCCTCGATAAATAGGCTATCTAACCGAAATAATTTTTCAATTCGGACGAGTAGTTCCTGAGATTAGCGCGTTCAAACAAATAAACTCTTCAGCTTTATAATATTAAGTATAGATTTGCCAATATAAATCCTCCAAAAAATCCAACATTATCAGGAAGCCGACATGTCAAAGAATCAAAAAGTTCGATGACATGTGACATCTGCCAACCCGCACTTGGCCAGCGTGGTGGATTATGGCCTAAGCCCTTAAGACCCTGTATTGTGGATGTGAAATCAAATATAACGGACTGACGAAAATAACGGCTTAATACATATAGGTATTATGGATCAGAAGCTTGCTCATAATGTTATTAATAATATCTAGCATAATATATTATTTTGACAAACCTATAGTTTTTATTTATTTATTATATTTTGTCATTAAAGTAATGGATAAGTAAAAAATCGACTCCACGTGACTATGCTTGCTGTAAAGTGTTCGTTACATCGGGTTAAATAATATAACGAATAAATCGCGTTTAAAATCCGTTAAAATTCTTAAATTTCGAAATATTAAAAGTTCAAAAACTAGTGGGTACCTGAATACTTATGCTATTAATAGGAAAATCCATTTCACAAATAACTAAATACTTCTCAAGTCCAGTTTCAACATTGTTAAAGTTTCGGTAAAAAGTGAGGCTCCATTATTTGATTTAGCGAGTGAAAAATTAGCAGAGTGGTGCCGAGTGCTCGAGTTTATTTGGCGTATTTCACATTATAAATTTGTTTTCATTTCGTGGCTGCTTGCAGTAATGTAAGGCTCTTAGAGATGATTATGAAGAGTTTACTGGTCGCGTTATGTAGGTACAAAATTTGAAGGTTGGTAAAGGATGAATTTATTAACAGATTATACTGGTACATATTTCAAGTATAGAATTAAAACGATCCTCCACTTAAAAGAATAGCGATTTCTTACAATATCTATCTTGAGCATCTTAAACGGAGGTTTGTATCCAAGTACATCTTTATATCATCATTGTATTTTAATCCATCCACCTACATAGATACGTCAAACTCTGCACAAAAAATATAGCAGAATATACTTCGTTTTAAAGAGGCTTAAACTAAACAAATTATCTCAACTCCCACCTTATACCAAGTAGGTACCAGGAACTCAGAAAATTGCTGGAGATTAAAAACGAAATCCCTAATAAAGTTTTATAGCGATCGATAATGCAGAACTTCTGTACAGTTTAATAAGTCTGCAAAAGTTGGGAATTGTTTCTGGAACTGTGGTTCGAGATGCAGTATTTTATGAAATTAAGATAAAGTATTGGGCACCTTTATAATTTTGTTAAGGCGTCTATTGCGCGCCCGGAACATTTGCAAGCAGATGGGAATTTGAAATGTGGTTGTTGTATTTAAATAATGTTTTCAAATTTTTATGGTTTTAAAAATTATTGTTTTATAATGCCTTGCCCTTGGCGTCGCTTTTTAGAATTGACATTATAGCTGTCTTTTTTCTTGCTCTTCTCTATTTTTGGGTAGCATTTTTACAGAATTAGTTTAAAATTTAAATAATCGTATGTATGTGCTAGTCACGTATTATAGTATCTGAAGAACAATTGATTCAATTTTACGAAGAAGAATTCTTGTGTCTTTTAAGATCCGCACTTTTATATTCACTGGAAATCGAACCGAGCACCTCTCTTTAAATTACTTTTCTAAGGATATCTTTACAAATAAATTCGAATAACCTTAACAAACGACCGAACCTAATCTTGAAACCAAATCTAATCGTACCCACTGAAACAATCATTCAGAAAATTGAAGAACTATTTTGCCCTCAATTTAAACACAATATTCTCTAGTAAAAAGTATTAAACTAGACAGCTGGAACTTTTAACGTTCCTTTGTTGTGTTTTTTTTTTTTTTTTTTTTTATACTAAAACCGACAAAGGAGCGGGCGGTGTACTGATGAAGGTGATCACCGCCGCCCATAGCAATTGCAAAGTTAGGTAACCTTGCGATTGTTTTGCCGGCCTTTAAGGGACGCGTAGGCTCTTTTTTTGAAGGCATCCATGTCGTAGGTAGATGGAAACACCGAAGAAGGCAAGCTGTTCCACAATTTTGTTGTTCGGGGCAGAAAATGCCGTGAAAAACGCACAGTTGTTGATAGCCACTCATCCAGGTGGTGCGGATGGTACTTGAGCTTGTGTCGTGCAGTGCGATTGTGGAATTTGGCAGCCGGTATTAAGCCAAAAAGTTCCTCGGAACACTCCCCATTGTACAGGCGGTAGAATACGCACAGAGACGCAACGTCCCGCCGCAGTGCCAATGGATCGAGCCGATCGGTTAGCTCGGGTTTGCCGACGATTCGAGTGGCTCGACGTTGCAGGCGGTCAAGAGGAAGTAGTTGGTATTGGGGTGCTCCAGCCCAAAGGTGAGAACAGTATTCCAAATGAGGCCGAACTTGTGCCTTATACAGTTGCAGGCGGTGAGCTGGCGTGAAATACTGTCTCGCTCTGGCGAGCACCCCAAGTTTCTTAGAAGCCAATTTGGCCTTGTCCTCTAAATGACCCCTGAACTGCACGTCGCTCGCAATGTCGACACCGAGAATCCCGATATTCGGCGTGGCTTTGAGGAGAGTGTTTTGGAAACGAGGAGTCACCGTGAACGGCTTCTTTTTGGCGGTGAATGCGCACACTTGTGTCTTTGATGGGTTGAACTTCACAAGGTTATTCTGACCCCAACTGGAGATTGCATCCAGGGTTTTATTAATGTTGGACACAAGTTCGTTCCGATACTGATCCACCTGCTCCTGAGAAATTCGTGCGTGCCCGGAGTATGTGGCATCGCCAGTGCTATCATCAGCATAACAATGAATATTACGTATTTGCAACATATCATTGATATGAAGAAGGAATAGCGTAGGCGACAACACACACCCCTGCGGGACACCAGCATTCACAGGCTGCGGCTCTGAGCACGATCCGTCGACTACGACCTTAATGCTGCGTGCCTTGAGAAAACTGGAGATCCAACTGCATAGTTTCTCAGGAAGCCCGTACGAAGGCAGTTTCGAGAGGAGACCTTTGTGCCACACCCGATCAAAGGCTTTCGCTACATCTAAACTGACTGCCATAGCTTCCCCCTTACTCTCAATAGCGGAAGCCCATCTGTGCGTTAAATAGACCAAAAGATCGCCAGTCGATCGACTTCCACGGAAACCATACTGGTGGTCACTTAACAACTGGCGATCTTCTAGGTGACGCAACAAGTGGCGGTTGATTATGGTTTCCATAACCTTGGAGAGTAAGGAGGTTACCGCGATCGGCCTGTAGTTTGATGGGTCAGAGCGTGTGCCTTTTTTAGGGATCGGGTGTATCAGGGCGGTCTTCCAACTGCTTGGGACAGTACCAGTGGTGTATGAGTAACGGAACAGGCGCATTAGAACCGGAGCCAACTCGGGAGCACATGTTTTTAACACTATTGCAGGAATGCCGTCAGGTCCATTCGACTTGTGAATGTCAAGGGAAAGTAGGGTTCTTCGCACGGCACATTGCGTGAATTTCACATCAGCCATAGTACTATTACAATGTGGTATAATGGGTGGAGTCTTTCCCTCGTCATCCAGAGTCGAATTTGACGCAAAGAGACTTGCCAAAGTTTCAGCTTTGTCTCTTGCAGTGTGGGCCAAAGTATCGTCATCCCTGCGTAGTGGAGGAAACGTTGATTTACAGAAATTGCCCTGAATAGCTTTGGCAAGGGACCAAAATGCGCGAGTACCAGATGGGTACTATGTCAGCTTCTTACCAACGCCTTCAATATACTTTGACTTTGCCTTTATGATACTTTTCTTGTAAGATCTGGAAGCAGCATTGTAACTTTTTTTTCAGTCGTCTAACTTTTGGATCCTTTACCGCTTGAGCTTCT